>QPKB01000009.1:5982982-6022493 GCA_003546025.1 Camphora micrantha | reverse complement strand
CTTTTTTTTATTTTATTTTAATGTTAAGGTTCCCTAGAGACCTTGCATTCAACTCGTTCATACATTTTAGGGTTTAGAAGCCCGATTTACTCTCTTCTGTTTGTTTCATTCTTCTTCCTCAGCATCGACTACGACTCCACATCACTGCCAGGCGTATTCACAATGGTTTCTCAGCGGTCCTCTCCATCGAGCATGGAAACTAAGAATTATGAAAGAGTTTCTAAAAAGTAAAAATCATGTTTTAGGAAAAAGTACAAAGTCCAACATTGTCATTGGTCCTGCCCCTAACAATAGCTTTATATTACTATAATGTTCTCCACGCAACAACGCATGTGGCTTTAATGGTCTTACTAGAAGAGGTGGGATAACCTATGGAGAGGAAGCAAGTCGAGGATGGCATTTTTTTTTCAAGAAAAGGGAATGAGGGATGAATTTCGTACATTTATAATCTTACACGTAGGGTCGATAAAGACCCTTAACATTACAAATAAAAGTTAATTGAGACCCTACAAACAAAGTAAATGGGAGTCGACCCTTAACATTACAAATAAAGGTCGATTGAGACCCTACACAACAAAATAATGGGAGTCGACCCTTAACATTACAAATAAATGTCGATTTAGACTATACAAATAAGAAATGGGAAGTTTTTGTGAAGGTTATGATGGACTGCAGGGCCTCAATCGACCTTAACATTGTAAAATGAAGATCGATAGGGACCCTAGTAGAGAATGTAAAAAAAAAAAAAAAAAAACGTTTTCGGGCAAAATACTCATTTGTGCAAGGGCACTTAAAATTACCTTTTCGGTATGGTGGTCACCTAATCTGTTTTATTCCGGTTAAATCCCCTTAAATCAAAACTTATAAACTTTAACTTTATACTATAAATACAATACGTACCTCATGGTGGTTTAAGCCTGAGATTATTTTCACAGAAAGCTATTAAAAAAACCAAAGAACAACATCTAAGAAAATCATATGATGGCATGTCAAATATGAAAACCCACAGAAAAGATGGTTTTTACTTGCCTAAAGCATCAGGCATTTACAATTGCTAAATATGTGTTTTCCATGTCTTTGTGAAAAGCTGATAGGTATCTCCAAGGACTTGATTAACACGACTCCAAGGTGATTATACGAAAATGACCATTAGATAACCTCCCTTTAAAGGAAATAGAACCAATAAGTTGCGAAATGAATACTTAGCTATTATCCTAGAAATCCAAACCATAAATCTCTATCTCTTGCTTCTCTCATTAACAATTCATCCGTAGTAGAACCAAGAATTGTGCCTTGGAGGTCCTATGTCAGCCCTTGACCCCACCTCTTTAATAATCCTTCTATTGAGCTCATTTGACTTGCATTTCTATTGATTTAATTCTTACGTGTTCTAATACAAATAGAAAGGTAGAATTTTTCAATCTCAAATGTGCCTTTCAAGCATTTTTGTGGAATCGTACCCTTTCACAAAAATCGCGTAGAAATGAAACTTAATCTTGGGGGTCATTTGGATGAAATTTGGTGGAGAGTCTACGTTACATGGAGACAGTGCCATGTGAGGTGTGTTTGGATTTGCTTTCATAGCCTATCAATTTTAGATTCTCACCTCACATCGCGTGGACCAAATCCATTATGGCATGGCTCACAGATGGTCCCGAAATAGGAACGTAGTTAGGATTTCTTCTAGTGGGGGGCAAAGCTGATTGACCATATTATTAGGCCCACTTATGAAAAATCTAAATCAATCAAGAAATGGCCCTTCAGCCCTTCCCTTACTATCTACATAAAACTCACTTAAAGATTTTCTTTTGTTACAAGTAGATCACATGTAAAGTCCAACTCTATAGGGACTATTTTAGCCAAACTTTAATCAATTAAGCTCATTAATTTCATACCTATACCCTACCTTGATTTGGCACCATATCAAGTTTTGATGCCCATCGATTATTTACCCAATATTGGATTGGATCTCATAAAAAAAGAGATAAACGGAGTTCCATATGCCCGTAGGGATCAATTCTCAGCTATGCAGAATCGAGTGTCCCTCGGGCTCATGGCCAAAGGCTTCGGGACAGGGCTAGGTGGGAGATACCATGGGTTGTCAAAAAAAAAAAAAAAAAGACTTTAAGGTTGTTAAATCAAGAGTTAGGATGATTTCAATGTCCTCAGATGCCATGTAGCATCTACACGATAGATATGGTAAAAAGAGAAAAAGAAAATGAAACATGATAGAAGAGTTCCACGACAATAGGCCACTTATAAAACATTTAAATTATTGAAAAACAATCCCCTCATATAGTGTATAGACCTTATCAGATTTCACTCAAATGACCTAACTTAAGATTGTTAACTTAAAAAAAAATTCCAAAAATTTTTAATAAATAAATTATTATTTTTCATATGGATCAATTTGATTTAGGCCCATATCGTATTGAGTTATATATCTCATAGAGAATTAGAGCATTCATTTTATAGAGTTTATGTTTTTTCAAAGTATGCCCCACTCAAGAGCATCGGCCTAAAATGACCTACATTTTGAGCCTATTTAATTTATTAAGTGGGCTCCACTTAAGAACTTCTTTAAATACTCTCTAAACATGATTGGATGTGGGATGAGGCATTTACAATGGATGTGATGAGAATGATGACATTGCAGAGATAGATATGACCATAAGATTCGAGAGCTGTTAAATGCACACTAAATTTTTCTTTCAACACACAGCTTCTTTCTACACCCACCACTTAATACCAAAATCACTTTCTACACCCCATATTTCCTAAACTACCTTAACCTTTACTCTCTCAACTTCTCTCTACACTCCCTCTCCCCGCCGGCCCTACGTATGCCGCCGGCCCTCCCATTCTCCCTCTTTCTCTCTCCCTATCCTTATCTATGTCTCTACCTCTCGCTCCCTCTTTCTCCCTCTCGAGGCTTGTCTTACGCTCACCGCCCTTTCCTTCTCTCCCTTTGTCCACGCGCTCTCGCTATCCCTACCCACCTCCGCCCGCCGACTTCCTCTCTCCCTCCCTCTCTCTCGTTTTCCCTCTCCCCCTCCGGTGGTGTTGTCGGAGGGGACGTGGTGGTGGGCTTGGGTAGGTGAGTGTAGAAAGAAGTTGGGGGAGATAGAGACTTTGATACGTGTCCTTTTAGGTAATTTACCAAATGGGTATATTGGTCATAAAAAAAGTAGTGTGTTGAAAGAAAACTTAAGTGTGCATTTAGCTGCTCTCTAAGATTCTATCTTTTAGGAAAAGAAAAGGTCAATAATACCCTTATTAACATAAGAATACCTTTGCTACTCTCTAAATTTAATATAGAAAGTTGAGGACTGGTGAATGGGAATAAAATAAAAATGCCTAAGCACACTCCTATATTTTCTCAAGATGAAAGGAAAATTGAGTGGGGGAAAGTGCCCTCACTCGATCCCCTCAATCCGTCCCTGTCCTGAAATGCATCCAATTCCAAACACGGTTGTATACTCCACCCATAATGTGCTTGGTGGGGCTAATTAGTTGTGATGTCTGAGTCAGTGGACCATACTCGTTGTGCTTGTGGAACGATCAACAAAGTGATCATAGGCCACTAGGTGGCTTTTATTTCAACCAATCACGCTGATCAAAAGTAGATTTATCAGTTGGTTGTTTTTGGATGGGAAAAACTAGTTGATAAAGGTGTCAACCTCAGTTGTCACCCACCACTTTTTTCTCCTCAACCACGAGGGCCCTTGACCGAGCAAGCATAATTGATACTAGCACAATAACGGGCATGTTTACCAACAAATGAAAAATAAATTATATGATCCATTAAAAAAGTTAAATAATGTAAAATCATTTTCAAACACTTACCGACAATAATTTTGTTTAGATAGAGAATAAAACTTTAAAAAGAGACTAAAACAAGAAAAGATTATGAGAGTACCTATTTTTTCAATCCAATACTCTGTAGAGTAGAAATGGGCGAGGAGAAGTGGCGTAGAAAAGAATAAGGTTTGGAATAAAATGAAGTCATTGGAGGGAGTGAAAAGTAGAAATAAGGCTTAAGTGGTGACAATGTGGGCCACATTTCGGAGATATTATAAGTGGGATAAAAAAGTGGGATAAAAAAGTAAATGAGTTATATAGTATGAGTATAACTTCCAGTCAAAATAAGAAGTTATGGTCAAAATTAACTTCAAAACCCTCCACTTTAATATAGTATAATTTGTGGGCCACATTTCGGAGATATTATATTTAAGTTAACATTCTATTGAGGATGGGAACCGTGTCCAAGATTTCATTTGTTCATCTTCTCTCATTTTCTGCGCTTTTCACAGTGGAATAATGTCTTTATGTCTTTTATGTAAGGCTGCTTAGGATGGCTTCCTCTCTTATAGGTCTATGTATAATTTAAAAAAAAATATTTTTTTATAAAAAAAATTCTTATACCTAAAGATTTTTTTTTATTTTTATGAAAAATCAGCCTTAAACACTGATTGTATTGATTATGAAAATACAGAATTGACAGATTAGTTTGTACTACATTTCTTAATAGGATTATCCCCGTGGGTATATCGTTTCCGGTGCAACGATATCATTATCCACCTTACACTCATTTTGCAAATATCCTGCCAAGTAGTAATGATGTTTTAGTTTCTCCATTTCCGTTTTCAATGAGGCTTGGTTGAATATCGAGAACCAAAGAAGAAATATATGCTTGAAAAGGATAAATGAATCAAGTTCATTGAGATAATACATGTTTTAAGGGGGTTTTTGGATAAATGTATAATATAATATTAACAAGTTTAAATATTGTAAGATTTCATTATCATAGAACAAAATTGTGTCATATTATTATCTTGTGTCACTTATGGTGTTTGGCAATTTTCACAAATTTTAATGTACTTTGAAGTGTTTGGGAATTTATAAAAAACTCATTTGATGATATACCGAACAAGAGATGGAATGAAAGTCATCAATTAAAGCAATGCAAGACCCAAAAATTAGTAATTACATCTGTTAATAATCATGGTAGGACCCATCTATTGTTAAAAAATCACAAGATTAAATGTTAAAACCTTGAGATTAAAGCAATGCTGTTTAATTAAGGTAGGTCCACCAAATGTTGATAGTCATAGTGTAATGCATCTTATGGTGATTATCATAAATGGGCCTATTAAGGGTTTTTTTGTTTTTTTTTTGTTTGTAAAACCTTATCTAATGTCAGACATCATTGATGAATCCATCTATGAGAAATTATTGTGGGGCCTATTTGATGTTGATAGTCATATTAACACAAGGGGAGCTATCAAATAGTGGGACCCATTTAATAATGATAAACTAATAATTGCAATCACACAATTTAATCTGGGTAATTAATAAGGAACCTGTAACTAATTTTGGTAATATGAAACCCACCTAATGTTGATAATCATGATGAAGGCCCCCTAGTGTAACATTACTTAGACTCACCTAATATTGATAATTAAAAAGGGCTATGTAATTGTGATATGGTTAAGGGGCCCCACATTAAATTTGTAAGCATTGTGGGGCCAATCTAATATTGGTAGTCATAATTGCACTCTTATAAGGATCATTGATGTTAGAGCTTATAGTGGGCCACTACAATTAATGGTTGCCCATGAACTCTTTGGTATTTAGAAAAAACCTTGTGACAAAAGATTATTTTATACTACATATCTTTGAAGAATGTAGTATCAATGTTTTTGGAAGAAAAAGAGATATTGTAAGATACTTTCTAAGTTATCCAAATACCTCCTTTTTTTGTGAGTAGATTAACTAGTAGATAATATAATGAAAAATTATGTTTCCAAACACCCTCTAAAGGTTTCTTCTCTTCTCTTCTTCTCAATATATTTTAGTGTTGAGATTTTATGACCTACCAGATTTGGCCCATTGTACGTACTATTGAAGTTAATGGTCTCTTTGCCTTTTTCCTGTTCATGTTGATTTTGTTCTTTCTCTTCCTTTGTCTTACTTTTATGCTTTTTTGTTTTTAATTATCTCATTTCTCCGTTTTAGTTTTGTAACATCCTTCTCTTTTAATTAATGGGCCTCATTCCAGGACGGGTGCTTGAATGACCGACTAATCAATGATTCTAATTAAAAAGAAAAAAAAATGATATGAAGCCCATTTTTGGATTCTAAAAAAGTTTCGAGGATATTCATAACCAATTTAAGACATATGGTAGACAGTGGCATCTCAACATTGGAATTTTTAAAGAAAAAGAGAATGAACCTTTTAAACTCGTATTATCCAGCCCAATTTGGAAGGAACCTTTTAAACTTGTATTATCCAGACAGATTTAATGTGTTTATCCATTCCATGCATGTATTTCTTCACTTAGTCTTCAATATTTAGAGAACTTATTGAAAACGAAGATTGAGAAACTAAAACATCAGTTCTATTGGGAAGGATATATGCAAAATGGGTGTCAAGTAGATAACAACGTAGGTATCTAAGTAACGATATGTCATAAGGGTGATTTTGTCAAAAGAAAAGAGCTACGCTCTAATCCGTCAATTCTGCATTTTTCATTATCAATTCTTGTAATCATTTTTTAAGGCTAACATTTTCGTAAAAATCCATATACTTAAAGAAAAAATTACTCTAAGTCACAACTATTCACCATCCAGTCAGGATAATTTATGGATTCAACAAAATTTGTTTAGCTAGAGAAACAAAAGATAGTTTGCTAACTTGCACCATAGAGATGTTCAAAAATGAAGAAGCGACACAAAAGATAGAGGTGGAGAAACTCTCTATAGGTCAACTTAGTTTTCTCTATTTCTCTATAAAGGCCCTTTAGAATGCTCAATCTTGTTACGAGATCATCTTTTGTGGGAGTAAAATCGATGGTTGAAGAATTTTCTCCTCCAAGCAATGGCATGGATAGCTCTAATCCCGACCCTCCATAATGCGGGACCCCCTCCGTCCAATTGTATGGATGGGCAAATTTAATTTTCCTCAGTCCTGAAGATCATCTTCATCTCGAATATCTCTTGTTGTATTTATTACAATTACACAGAAAAAGGTGTCCAAAACTCATGGGTCCACAAAAGATAATCCCAACCGTTCAAGTTGAATGTCAACACTTCTATTAAATTATACTAAATTTTACTTCAATAGGAGAGGATCTTATTGCCAAATTGAGCACATGGCTAATAACTTTGTTCAGTTTGATATATTACTAATCATATTTCTTCATCTCATTATCAGTAACGTGTTCAATCTAATAATCAATCCTATTTTTGGTAAAGAATAATAATAATAATAATAATAATAATAATAATAGGCCTGATCTTTTGATGACTTGCAAATGAGTGTATCCATCCATAAAGTTCTGCCCTACTTCTCATAAGCGTAGGCACAAGCCTGATGAGATTTGTCAGAATGATGTGAAGTCGGAGCAAATGATCCATTATGATCAGATCAAAATTGTAATTGTGAGCCATTGGATGGCTTTCTCTTTGGCATCCGTGCATCTGCTTAGGCTGTGGGCAATTGCTGGCATCTACTACCTGATGATGAATTTCTTGCTTTGGTAAGAATGATGCTCTTGTTACCATTCAAAAAATGAATGGTTCTCTTGTTTCTGTAACACTGCACGTGATTGTGACTCCCTTAAAAAGGGGGATTAGAAGGGTCCGCCGTATAGGTTGGGTTTGCAATGTGAGGAATAGATGAGTCCTATATTGAAATGAGCCGTGTAGATTTTAGACTTATAAGTCAAACTATGTCTTAATTCAATGTGACGATTTTTAAAACCGTACGGTCCCAAAAACCCTAAGAACTATTGAGTTAAAGGTCCTGTTCTATTAGCTTATGTGTCAAACTCCGTCTTAACTCAAAGTGACGCGTTCTAACCCTGGGCGGTAGAAGATAAGAACTATGGAATTAACCGTGTTCGGGCGGAAATAGTACCAGGATGGATATGGGTTGGTTCAAGTCTCATAATGGCGTTAATTTTTTATTTAAGAAAACAGAAAAACAATACAAGCCCTAGGATTTGAATCCACATAAGCAAGTGCGACTACGATTTACTAACATCATGCTAATGCAATTTTTTTTTTTCATATTATACTGAGTTATATATATATATATATATAAATATATTTTAAAAAAAGAAAAATGTAGTGGAGAATCATAAGGCTTTCATAGTGGACGGTATGCCCACCCCCATGGCTTCACCCACGGATTGATTTCTGGGTGGTTTGGTCACTTTCTCATCTCGTGGCCATAACAGACTTGAGGGGACTCACAAAACAAGAAAGAAGAAAGGCAGGATGGGTTAGAGCAGTCTCAAAACCAACTTGAGTTGGAATTTTGAAACCCATACCTGTCCAAACCTGTCCAGCGACTATCACCCCTTCAAAAAGGGGATTAGAAGGGTCCGCCGTATAAGTTGAGTTTGCAATGTGAGGAATATATGAGTTTCATATGGGAAATGAGCTGTCTAGATTTTGGACTTACAAGTCAAGCTCCGTTTTAATTTAATATGACGCGTTTTAAAACCGCACGGTCCCGAAAACCCTAAGAACTATTGAGTTAAGCTCTTAGCTTATATGTGAAACTCCGTCTTAGCTTAAAATGACGCATTTTAATCCCGGATGGAAACCATAAGAACCATGGAATTAACCATGTTCGGGCGGAAATAACATCAGGATGGATATGGGTTGGTTCAAGTTTCATAATGGCGATAATTTTTATTTAAGAAAAAAGAAAAACAATACAAGCCCTAGGATTTGAACCCACACAACCAGGTGCGGCTACAATTTACTACCATAATGCTGATGCAATTTTTTTTTTCATATTATACTGAGTTATATATATATATATATATATATATATTAAAAAAATGAAAAATGTAGTGGAGAATCATAAGGCTTTCACAGTGGATGGTATGCCCACTCCCATAGCTCCACCCAAGGATCGATTCATGGTTGTCTCGGTTACTTTCTCATCTCATGGCCATGGCAGACTTGAGGGGACTCACAAAACAAGAAAGAAAAAAGGCAGGACGGGTTAATTGCAACCAAAACTTAATGCAGTCTCAAAACCAACTTGAGTTGGAATTTTACTCACATGTTACATAAATGATTAATGTAACAATTGGCGCCCACCTCAATTTGAGTGAAATTTATTCAGGGCTCATTCAAAAGAGAGTTATTTTTTAGTGTAGATTTTTCATAAGTAAACTGCATTAGAGTGTAGGTTTTTTAATGTAGATTATTTTAAGTGCAGGTCTTTTTAATAGTGGGCTCAAATACTCACGTTTTAGTAAACTTTGCAGAAATTTGAGTGGTTTTATCATCAATGTATCAAGTGGGCCCCTTCTAAAAAAGTGAGATTTGACCAAGCTCATGAAACAGAGGAACAACCATTTTGATCGGCTTTGATTTGAAATAATAAATGGGCCACATGCCCACATAGTGGAGCCCACCAATCCACGTGTGACATCCCCACCCCAATACAATCTTTGATAGCATACGAATCTAGGGCTAAATAAGAGCAGTTTCTTTTGCCCCTTTCACTTTGAGTTTTGACTGCAAGTGAAATATGCCTGAGATGAGATTGAGATCTTTCTTCTTTTTCTTTATTCTGCTACATATATACATCGATTTCTCTTCCTTTTCTGTGGGAATGGAGAACCTTCTGCCAATTTTTATTTTTATTTTTATTTTTTGTAAAAATCGAAAAAAGTATATTAAAATGGATTGGAACGGTACTTGACCGATATTTTTAATATCGGCCAATATATCGGTCTCAACTGATATTTTCAAGATATCGGTCAAGATGGACTGATATTTGAGCGACATTATTTGGAGGGGCCGAATCCGAAACCAATAAACATCAAATTATCGGATCGGTATGATCCGATACTAATCGGTATCGACTGATATTTTAAACCATCACTCAATGACAAGGCATATATGCGAATGCACTGGTCTCGTCAAATGTTAAGGGGATTTGTTGATGTGCCATTAGCCAATAATCAAATATAATATAAGTTGCAAGGCATCTATTTGGTGTCTTTAAGCAAATGATTAGAACTAAACCGCTTCCTTTATGGCTTTAAGTTTTTGTTTTTTTTTTTTCCACAAAATTATGACTTCAAGTGGGATGACTAACAATGTAAGATTCTCTTTCGTTTGTGTCGAGTTTTCGTTTATTCCAAGAACTTTTTTCTCATTATTTGGCTAAGTTATGTTTTGTGTGGAAGCATGATTTTTTTTTAGGGTGATTTTGTAAAATGGTCCTGCGTGATCTTCAACTTTAGTAAGGTAGTGTTTTGTCCCCTCTTTTATTGGTTATTGTTGCTTTGTCTTGTTTATTGAAAATTCTCTTTTTTTTAAAGGAAAAAAAAAAAAAAAAAAACAAAAACAAAAACAAAACAATGTAAGATACATTGAAAATGTTTTTTCAAGAATGGTTAATTTTCACGATGCTATTTGTATAGGAGCAACTAATGATATCGAACAGTATGATTTGTGCAATATCAAATGATTTTTCACAAACAAATCTGTACGTATTTTAGCAAACTTTTAACGGTGGACGGATGAATGTCAGGTCTAAGCACAGCAGTTAAAAAAAAAAAAAAAATCATTGTGGGCCATAAGAGGGTCTTATTTCAAGCATATGGACAATGGTCTAGCATCCGTCGTGCAAAGGTTAGAATGAATCTATCGTCGCAACAACATTGCTTGCATCTCTACTTGGTACTTGTGGTAAATGCCTGTATGGGATCCATGGACAACCATAATGTCATTGCTTGAATGATTGCCTTGTGATCATCGTGACCTTAATGGGATTGTCAACCCTAAACAAAGTTAAAAGGCATCATGGGATATTTCTCGGAGCACATTTGCCCTTGCACTTGACATTTTCTCCCAAACGATTGTATTTGAAGTATTTCCCATGGAACTGTTTGTGCAATATCTTAGGGCCGTACGTTATTGCACGCATTGTCCTGTGTGATATCCTAAGACAGTGCGATATAACACCATTGTTGTATGAACAACTTTTTGAAAAATATTTAAACTTCAATTGTTTAATTATTTTAGGATAAATATCAAGTCTAAGTGCAACCATAGGATCAAAATCCCACTCGTCATTTTAAGGGCGTTGCCCACATCACCTCTTGCATGCTGCGTCAGGACCTAATGTTGGATGGCTACTGCATTATGGTTTCCTGTGTTTCAGCTTTGGTTAGTTCAAGTTAAACTTTTTTTTTTTTTTTTTTCAAAAGCTGACTCTTGAATTTAAGTCGTGTTAGCTTCTATTCACCGAATTTGCTAACGTGAGATTTCAGGATGGGAAGAAAACCATTGTAGAAACTTATAAATAAGGGTTTTAAAATTACTCCCTTTATTAGGCAAGAGTAGAGTCGGAGGGCAGGTATTAATTGATATAACATAAAGCTTTACTTAAGGTGTTTGGACGAAGAAAATAAAAGGTGAATGATACTAATGTAACATAAAGTTTTACATTTTAATGGGCTTTTGGATGGAAAATGAGGAGAGGAGTATAAATTTCAACGTGACGCATAAATTAGTAGGAATTTTGCTGGACTTTATGCCAATTTATTGTACTCAGGCATGTTTGTTTAGAAGAAGGGTGGAGTGTAAGAGTAGTAAGGATTACATCATAATAATGTTAATAAGAAAGAGTAAAAATAAATGAGCAAAGAAGTTACTTTGCATGCATTTGGATAGTTGGTGTAAAGTAAAAGGATAAAAGGTTTAATATAAATAAGATCGAGTAAAAGGCACTATATTATATATAGTGGGAGTGAGACTAACTCTTGAAGAGAGGAAAGAGGAGTACAGAAGGAAAATACACTAAGTAGAACTTCCTACTGTTGGGGCCAATTCGGCTCCTATTTCACCTCACTCAAGTGCAAACAAAAGAGGGCCTGGGAGAAGAGTAGAATTTTGTTTTGTTGTGCCCGTTTTACTTTACACTCCTAGTTTCTTTTAATTCATAAATCCCATGAAAGGAGTACAACCTTAATTCATAAATCCCATGAAAGAAATACAATATTAATTCAGAAATTCCGTGAAAGGAGTACATTCATTTGGAGTTGTTCGGATTTTCTATTTATGGGGCCACCATATATGGAGGTCCACTCCCTCCCCTGTGATAATTGGGAGCTAGAACACTCAAAAGATCCAAATTCGAAAATTGCACAAAATCTCTGGGCATGATCCGGTCTAGAGACGGACACACTCTACATTTTCACTTAAACATATACATTACAAAGGGTGTCGATCAGATGGTAGGCCCCACCCATTTAGGCACATGGCCCTAACCCATTTAGTATGAAGCCTTTGTGTCCCCTTTGGTGGAAGGATTGGAGCTTTGATGTGGCTCACCTATTGAAAATCCAAGCTGCTAAAAATGAATGCCCTCTCCATGTATTTGAGATGCTTAAATTTTACTCTAATAATAGTTGATCCTTGATCATATGATTAAGAGCATAATTCAAGGGGAGGACATTCATTTTTAGGGACCTAGGCTTTCAACAGATAAGCCTCCAACTTGGAGTTCCCCACATTTTTTTTTATCCTTTTGAGTAAGACGCTCAAACAATTTTGAATCAAACCCATTATGTATGTGGTAGACCAAAACACTAATTTTGGGCCACTTGGTGTCTATTTCAACTTACCGTACATCTACTCAGAGCATAAGGAATAGGCCAATGGGGTCCCAACTCCAATTGAAGTATAATTCATAGATAACCGTAGACATGTTGAGCAACTTAAAATTTCAATAAGTGGACCCCAATGTTAATGGATGTGAATTAGACATCTAATATATATATTGACCTCCTCTTTTAAGTGAGGAGAGTGAAATGTCAAGAAGGCCGACTTATTGAAAATATGAACTAATAAAAATGAACGCCCTCCTCTTATATGAGATGTCTTCAAATTATTCTCCAATGAGTTTATCCCACCATAAGATTGATCATATAATGAATAATGTGATTGACGCAATATTTTTTTAATAGTACATAAGAGTGTGCGAATTATATTACTCATTATATGGTCATTTTTTCGAAGGGATTAGCTCTGTTGGAATAAAACTTGACGGCATCACATCCGAGGGTACGAAGTTCATGCGGCAACTTGAATTTTCAATAATTGGGCCCTATTGTTGAAGTCCACTCTCCTTTATGTTTGTTTAGAAAGTAGAGAAGAAAAGGTGAAATGTTTTTTTTTTTTTTTTTCCTAGAAGCAAAGATAAAAATTAAAGTTAGTTGAAATGCGACATTCAGTTCCTTACAATGAAGTTATAAAGACATTCAAATTTTAAATTTTAATAGTTGGGCTCGACTATGGTGTTTAATAACCCTTTGGGTGAGACATTCATATCCTCCTCTTTTTGTCAGTGAGAGGTGTATAACTCCACTCAAGAACACATTCTGAAGAAAATTTGAATCAGTAAGTTTTAACACATTCCCTTTCTTCGGATGTATGTGCTAGATAACTAGAGGGATCCAATCTCCTGGAGATATTATTCTCAACAAAATGCATGCATGCAATTACACCGCCTAGGTCAGAGAAGATTATAAGGAAAAAGAAGAAATAGAAAAGAGATAATAATGGAACCTCTTAGACGAGTTTAACTCAAATTTGATGTCGTTATTACTTTCAAATATGCATTTCTTCTCCTTGGTTTTAGTATTCAGAGATTTTTTTTTCTTTTTATGGAAAACAAGAATGAAAAGCCAAATGAAAGAGTTCTCATGGGTGAAATATGTTTCTCATGGGTGAAATATGTAAATGGGCTTGTCAAAAAATGTACAACACTCTATTGTTGTTTTTTTATTTTTCAAGTAACTCGTCTAATTCTGATCTAAGGGTAGTTTTTTCATAAAAATCCCTAAAACTAATTATATTTTTTAAATGTTGAACTCTCTATGACTATTTTTTTCATGGATATACATGCCCGTGCTTTAAGTAGGGGTGGTCAAGCTAGTTTAACTTAATTAAAACCTAAAACCTAACAACAATTTCCTATGACTAGAAATGTATGAAAAAACTGTTAGATTTTTACTTCAATATGGCACCTGTGTTCAATAGGTTCAATGGAATATTTTGCAATCTCAAATGCAGTTTTAGAGATATTTATGGAATTTCGCCAATATCTTTTTTATAAAAATTATGGAGAAAGGAATTTATAGGGTCATTTGGGAGAAACTCCTTCATAGGAGAATCCACATAGAGAAAATTCCATGTGCAGTGTGCTTCCATCATTTGTCATTTTCAGATTTTGGATCTTCCACCATCATATGAAAGCAGGGGATTTTTTCACTTGCAGGAGTACCATATTTGTTTGTTACGGCATTTCTTTCGGCACCATTTAGACAGCAAATCCCATGCGTTAAAGGCAGAGACTGAAAATCTCATATGAGATTCGTGTAGGAGAAAATCCTCCATAGAAAATAAAGACCTTAAGTGACTCAATAAGGCTTTTGAGCGTAGTGTGGTCATTTTTCAATATAATGTAAAATGTCATAGTTTTTAGACTCTGATGTTTCTTTCTTCTTTCCTTTCTTTTTGAACGGTAGTCTTTCTTTTTTTCTTTCTACCTATATCCCTTTTTGCAATATGACAGAGTATATGGGAAACTACATCGAAAAGAGTCATAGTTTTCTTTTTCCTAAAAACGATGGACTTGGCCATGGGAAATTATGTGTAAGCATCGATGTGGTTTTTCAAAAACCACAGCTCGCACCCATGGCTAATGTTACAAAACATGATGGCAATACACCATGGCAACATCCCACTAAAGATAATTTCTGGTCACGTATCCCAGTAAATAGGCTCAAAATGGATAATCACCCCGCAATTTCAATACGCCCCCAACACACACCCATCAAGAAATACAGTTTTTAATACATTGGCAGCACAAAGAAGGTGATTAATTGATAAATGCATACATGAAAATGCAAGAAGACAGAGAGCAAGTACAAGAAATGGGAGATATAAAACTGAACTTAAAAAATAAAACAACAATAGCTAAAAAAGAGCCAAAGTGAATGTTGAGTGAACCCTGCTTAAGAGTGTAACCAATAGCTAAAACAAAAAGTTGGATCACATAATATTTCCGACATAGGACATATAACTACTCAATAGAAAATCGAGTGATCTTGTAACAAGATGGTTCAAGAATGCAGGAAGGTGTCTAAGTGGATTGTGCAATTCCAACTACAGTTACAATCAACAAATACAAAAATGCCTGAAACGATCAAATTGCATATTTCCCCTCCATTTTCTTGTTCATGACTTTTGAAATCCCGGGAAATAATGTTCATCTTGAATTAAGTATTCATTTATCTATATCCCCTAGCATTTCCATATAAACCGAAAAAATTGATGTTCAGGCTTCTTTTTTTTTTTTTTTTTTTTCGGACTTTCACCTAAAGAAAGTAATGCAATGTATCGAGTATCATTATTTTTTAATTAAAAAACTCCTACTTTGAAATAGACCTGGACCAACTCCCACAAACTCTTCTACCCAATAATGGAAATTGGTCTACTGAGATTGATACACCTAAATGTAGGGCTATCAAAATGCCACATGACTCGTTAACACGACACGAACTCACACGATATTAATGGGTTCGAGTGGGGCTCTTAATGGGTTCGGGTCGTTAACGGTTTTAACGGGTCGTGTGTACAGATTAAACCAGTAACATGTTAACAACCCGCTTAACCCATTAAATTTTTTTTTTTTAGTTCATAAGTGTCGCTAGAATTAATTTATATTCATAAAGAATAAATTAAAATTTCTTGTTTTAAAGTGAGGTTATAGGTGGGATTCACTCGAAATCCTCACTTACGGTTTCGTGTGGCTTATATATTTTTCTCCTTATATATATATATATATTTGTATTGATTTTCTTTTAATTTTTGAAATGACTTCATTACTTAATGGGTTAACGGGTTGGGTCGTATAACCCGTTATATCAACGGATCGTATTCGGGTTGGATTTCTTGACTCGTTGAGTTAACGGCTTGTGTACGGGTTGAGGTAATTTTCACACGAATTCGTTAATCCGTAATCCGAATTCGTTATCACGACACAATTCACAGTCCTACCTTAAAAGTATGATATTTCCCCTGTGCAAAGCAACATCTCTTTGTCTTGTCTCCAAACCCACCGCCCACTTGAACCTACAAGCACGTAAAAGAGGAGATGCAGAGAGAGAAGAGAGGAAGATGCAGAGATGAAGAGGGGAAAAAAATGCAGAGATGCAAAGAAAGAGAGTACTGAAGCTAGAGAGGGAGCGCAGTGCGAGAGAGAAAAGGGAGTGGTTCGTGCTATAGGAAGAAATAGAGAAATAGGGAATCACTTTCGAGGGTTTCCTATGGAAGACTGTGAGAGTTAAAGGGTTTGGAAGAAAAGGAAGAAGAGTGGTAACTGGTAAGTTAAATTTCTTTAAATGGGTTCTATAGTAGTGGTAAAAGCGTTTTTTTGTAGCATGATCTAAGAACAGGGTTTTTTTTTTTACCAGCAATTGCCAGGTTCAAAGCCATTACATAAGTGGCACATCAACATTCTGAATGATGATATGATTGGTTCACTTTATGCCCACTCAAAGCTCACCCCTCACCCGTCCTCAAATTTTTTATTTATATTTTTTTTATCTCCACGTTGAAAACATCGACATTAGTGGCAGGAACTGTTGAATCTGATTTTTTTTATTTTTTTATTTTTTATTTTTTATCATTCCCCATCTATGGTGATCGTTGGTCTAGGTCAATATTTTCCTCTTGTATAGAATGACTTTTCAAATAATGTGCAGTTGCTATGCATCATGGTTCTATATCCAGTAATAAATCTTTTAAAATGGAAATTTTTCTAATGTGCGTGAGCATATATTTCCAGCCCTAATCTCTTGGCTTAAAACAAAGGCAAAAACCTAATCAAGACCAAGAAAAGAGGGGGGATGAGAAGGGAAGGAAGATGAGGAAAAATTTTACCTTTGATTTTGGATCCAAGACAAGAAGAAGGAGATCGATGTTGCTTGTCGCACAGGGAAGAGCTTCGTTTTAGACACAAGAGCAACGAAAGAGATAGAGAGATTAGGGCCGCAATGGCGCAATCGTTGATATTGGTGAGGGTTATTTTGGAAATTTTAAAATTATTTTAAAGTCCTGAACTGTCTTACCGCTTAAGATGTTGGAGTCTTAATTCCAGGAGCTGGATTTCGAGCTCCTAGAATTAAGATAAATCTCATCTTAAATAACAAGTTGTCTTAGTGCTTAAGACATGTTGTTATTGCGTACCAAACAATCTTGTTTAGTTTTTTTTGTCTTAGCGTTTAAGACACAAGACATTAAAACCCAAACTTAAGACGATCTAAACATTACCTTAATGTCCTACGCTTAGTGGAAACGTTTCATTTCTGCAATTGAATCCAATTCGATGATTTGCGCAATTGAAGCCTGTTCGCTTGATATATTATAATTGGCAAAAAATAAATTTTCAAATGTCCTAATTGCAATAATATTTGCAAGAGGTTATATGGGCATACTTTTCATTTCATTAAGATATTTTTCAATTAGACCTTTTCACAAATAGGATATTTGGTATGTTGGTTCAATTAGAAAAAAATAAATAAAAATGAAAACAATAAACTAGTCATGTAGAATGAAGATGAGCAAGGTTTCATATGGTAAAGGTAAATACAAGAAAAATTGTCAAATAGTATGACAAACTTCTCATCTAGCAAAAGTTTGGAATAAAATGAAGTCATTGCAGCGAGAGAAAAGTAGAAAGAACCTTAAGTGGTTACAATTATATATTGGAAGTGGGATAAAAAAGTGAGTGAGTTGTATAGTATGGGTATAACTTCCGGTCAAAATCAGAAGTTATGGTCAAAATTAACTTCAAAAGTCTCCACTTTAATATAGTATAATTTTAATATAGTATAATTTGTGGGCAACATGTCGGAGATATTATATTTAAGTTAACATTCTATAGAGGATGGGAACCGTGTCCAAGATTTCATTTGTTCATCTTCTCTCATTTTCTGCGCTTTTCACAGTGGAATAATGTCTTTATGTCTTTTATGTAAGGCTGCTTAGGATGGCTTCCTCTCTGATAGGTCTGAGTATAATTTCAAAAAAAAAAAAAAAATTGTATAAAAAGAATCTTATCCCTAAAGGTTTTATATATATATATATATATGAAAAATTAGCCTAACACTGATTGTATTGATTATGAAAATACAAAATTGACATATTAGTTTGTGATACATTTCTTAATAGAAGTATCCCCGTGGCTATATTGTTACTGGTGTAACGATATCATTATCCACCTTACACTTATTTTGCAAACATCCTACCAAGTAGTAATGATGTTTTAGTTTCTCCATTTCCTTTTTCAACGAGGCTTGGTTGAATATGGAAAACCAAAGAAGAAATTTATTCTTGAAAAGGATAAATGCATCAAGTTCATTGAGATAATACATGTTTTAAGGGGGTGTTTGGATAAATGCATAATATAATATTAACAAGTTTAAATATTATAAGATATTCATTATCATAGAACAAAATAGTGTCATATTATTATCTTGTGTCACTTATGGTGTTTGGCAATTCTCACAAAATTTAATGTACTTTGAAGTGTTTGGCAATTTATAAAAAAACTCATATGATGATATACCGAATAAGAGATGAAATGAAAGTCATCAATTGAAGCAATGCAAGACCCAAAAATTAGTAATCACATTTGTTAATAATCATGGTAGGACCCATCTATTGTTAAAAAATCACAATATTAAATGTTAAAGCCTTGAGATTGAAGCAATGTTGTTTAATTAAGGTAGGTCCACCAAATGTTGATAGTCATAGTGTAATGCATCTAATGGTGATTATCACAAATGGGCCTATTAAGGGTGGTTTTTTTTTTTTTTTTTTTGTAAAACCTTATTTAATGTCAGACATCATTGATGAATCCAACTATGAGAAATTAATGTGGGGCCCATTTGATGTTGGTAGTTATATTAACACAAGGGGAGCTATCAAATAGTGGGACTCATTTAATAATGATAAACTAATAATTTCAATCACACAATTCAATCTGGGTAGTTAATAACGAATCTGTAACTAATTTTGGTAGTATAGGACCCACCTATTGTTGATAATCAAGATGAAGGCCCCCTAGTGTAACATTACTAAGACTCACCTAATATTGATAATTAAAAAGGGCTATGTAATTGTGATATGGTTATAGGGCCCCTCAGTAAATTTGTAAGCATTGTAGGGCCAATCTAATATTGGTAGTCATAGTTGCACTCTTATAAGGATCATTGATGTTAGAACTTATAGTGGGCCACTACAATTAATGGTTGCCCATGAACTCTTTGATATTTAGAAAAAACCTTGTAACAAAAGATTATTTTATATTGCAAATCTTTGAAGAACGTAGTATCAAGGTTTTTGGAAGAAAAAGAGATATTGTAAGATACTTTCTAAGTTATCCAAATACCTCTTTTTTTTGGTGAGTAGCTTAGATTTTAAACTAGTAGATAATATAACAAAATATCTTGTTAACAAACACCCCCTAAAGGTTTCTTCTCTTCTTCTCAATATTTTTCAGTGTTGAGATTTTACGATCTACCAGATGTGGCCCATTGTACTATTGAAGTTAATGGTCTCTTTGCCTTTTTCCTGTTCATGTTGATTTTGTTCTTTCTCTTCCTTTGTCTTACTATTAAGCTTTCTTTGTTTTTTTTTAATTATCTCATTTCTCCGTTTTAGTTTGGTAACATCCTTCTCTTTTAATTAATGGGTCTCATTCCAGGATGGGTGCTTGAATGACCGACTAATCAATGGTTCTAATAAAAAAGAAAAAAAAAAGATATGGAGCCCATTTTTGGATTCTAAAAAAGTTTCGAGGATATTCATAACCAATTTCTTAAGAGATCCAGTAGACAGTGGCATCTCAACGTTGGAGTTTTTAAAGAAAAAGAGATTGAACCTTTTAAACTCGTACTATCTAAACTAATTTGGAAGGAACCTTTTAAACTTGTATTATCCCCACAGATTTAATGTGTTTATCCCTTCCATGCATGTATTTCTTCACTTAGTCTTCAATATTTAGAGAACTTATTGAAAACGGAGATTGAGAAACTAAAACATCAGTTCTTTTGGGATGGATATATGCAAAATGGGTGTCAAGTAGATAACGACATAGGTATCTAAGTAACGATATGTCACAAGGGTGATTTTGTCAAAAGAAAAGAACTACGCCCTAATCCGTCAATTCTGCATTTTTCATTATCTATTCTTGTAATCATTTTTTAAGGCTAACATTTTCGTAAAAATCCGTGTACTTAAAAAAAATTACTCTAAGACACAACTATTCACCATCCAGTCAGGATAATTTATAGATTCAAACAAAATTTGTTGAGCTAAAGAAACAGAAAATAGTTTGCAAACTTGCACCCTTAGAGATGTTCAAAAATGAAGAAGCGACACAGAAGATAAAGATGGAGAAAACTCTCTACAGGTCCACTTAGTTTTCTCTATTTCTCTATTAAGGCCCTTTAGAATGCTCAGTCTTGTTACGAGATCATCTTTTGTGGGAGTAAAATCTATGGTTGAAGAATTTCCTCCTCCAAGCAATGGCATGCAGAGCATAGTTATCAATTTCGTTTCGTTTCGGCCATTTCGGCCGAAATTTTTCGTTTTGGTCAAGTGGCCGAAATTTCGTTTCGGCCAAAACTTTTCGGTTTGAATTTCGGTTAATCTCGGCCGAAATTCGAGATTTCGGCCGAAATGTGACTTTTCAGCCGAAATGGAATTTTACATAATTAATTTTTTTTACTTTTTTTACACATATATTTTGTATTTCTTATTTTTTTTTTCACAAAATATAATTCCAAAAAAAATTACTATAATCGATTAAATCTATATTTATCACTTTTTCTATTTTTTTTACTTATATATGTATATATTATGTTAGATTTTTCTCGAAATGTAATTCCGAAAAGTTTCGCCGAAATCCCGAATTGGCCGAAACTTTTCATTTTGCAGGCCAGAGCGAAATGATGTCCGAAACGATATTAATAACTATGATGCAGAGCTCTCATCCTGAGCAAATGATCCATTATGATAAGACCAAAATTGTAATTGTGAGCCATTGGATGGCTCTCTCTTTAGCATCCGTGCATCTGCTTAGGCTGTGGGCAATGGCTGGCATCTACTACCTAATGATGAATTGTTTTGGTAAGAATAATGCTCTTGTTACCATTAAAAAAACGAATGGTGCTCTTGTTTGTGTAACACCCCACGCGACTATGACCCCCTCGAAAGGGCGATTAGAAGGGTCTGCCGTATAGGTTGGGTTTGCAATGTGAGGAATGCATGAATTCCATATTGAAAATAAGCTGTCTTGATATTAGACTTATAAGTCAAACTACGTTTTAATTCAAGAGAATGCGTTTTAAAACCGTGCGGTCCCGAAAACCCTAAGAACTATTGAGTTAAGCTCTTAGTTTATATGTCAAATTCCATCTTAACTTAAAATGACGCATTTTAATCCCGGACGGAAACCATAAGAACTATGGAATTAACCATATTCGGGCGGAAATAACATCAGGATGGATATGGGTTGGTTCAAGTTTCATAATGGCGATAATTTTTTATTTAAGAAAAAAGAAAAAAATACAAGCCCTAGGATTTGAACGCACACAACCAGGTGCGGCTACAATTTACTACCATAATGCTAATGTAAAATATTTTTTTTTTCATATTATACTGAGTTATATCTATTTATATATATATATTAAAAAAAAGAAAAATGTAATGGAGAATCATAAGGCTTTCACAGTGGACGGTATGCCCACTCCCATAGCTCCACCAAAGGATCGATTCCTGGTTGTCTTGGTTACTTTCTCATCTCGTGGCCATGACAGACTTGAGGGGACTCAAAAATCAAGAAATAAAAAAGGCAGATGGGTTAGTTGCAACCAAAACTTAATGCAGTCTCAAAACCAACTTGAGTTCGAATTTTGAGACCCATACCTGTCCAAACCTGACCAGCACTCCCACTCTCTATCCCCAGCCTAATGGGACGGGGTTGGTGCAGTTCCCATTTAAATCGAGCCCGTTGCCATCCCAACTCCTATAATGTCATCGCTCCAACAGTTGCCTTGTGATTAATACGATCTCGATAGGGTCCATCCTCCACATACCAACGCTTATTCAAATAAAGTTTAAGGTTAGATAGGCATTCATTTTGAGTTGCCTTGGACTTTCAATAGGTGGGCCTTAGGACATATTTCTGCATCCAACTCTAAAAAATGAGGGGTTGTTCAGTTAGCTAGTAACCCCATATTTTACGTAGGGATCAATCCCTACGTATGTCACTCTTTCCATGTATACAGTCTTTCCTTGTCATTTGTACGAGCTCTGCTTTCCACTTGTTTGGGCTTCCTCTTCCCATGTCTGTTGGCTCTCTTGGGTCCCAACCAACTAGGTTGGGGTTAAAAAAAAAAAAAAAAAGGATCTAGTATTCTTCACAAGGTTTTAGACTCAAATATGGTTCAAACTTATGGTAATGGTCAAGCCAAAAAACCGATATGGTATCGGTATCGATCCCGGTTATTGGTCCGTCGAGGTGTGAACTTTTTTTTAGTAAAAAAGAAAATATGCAAAAATATTCAAAAAATCCAGAATATTGAAAAATGCTGGAAAACAATGTTTATTTTCATTAGTGCGCATTATAACTCAAAATATCAGCCCCCCCTAAGTCGATAAGTTTTTGTATCACTATTTAATCTTTAATTGTTAAATATATTAAGCCATACAATTTAATTTGGGTCATCATTATAATTCATAAATTCACCAATGCAACTTCTTATCTAAAATTCAAATCACTCAAAATAATTATTAACTTTTTATTAGTTTTGTGAAATTTTACACCAATCAAAGTTGGCCCCTATTAGAGGGGTACAAGTAAAAATAAACGTCCAGATACTCCAAGTACGTAGTCTTACCATCTCATTGACATCTATTAAATACTTGATTTTTTTAAAATCAAGAAAGAAGTTGAAATAGTTAATACCAATAAGAAAGATCCCTACTATTCTTTATCAGACTCCAACTATCCACACTTGCAAAGAGAAAATCCATTAGTGCTCCTAAATTTGGGAAAGAACTCAAACCTGTAGCTTGCCAACTATAGACCAAACCAAGGAATGGAAAGTCGGGTAATTTTTTTTTAATTTAAACTGTTAGTACATGTATATAGAGAAAGTGGGATTCTTGGGACTCTATCCGCCGAGTATTTGACATTTTAGGGCAGTGCTAAGGATAAAGTTTTAAAACATTGGTAGAAACAATCTGAATCTGCCAATAAATATCAAAATCTTGACTCACTACATCATGGAATTGGCATGTTAGCAAAAGAAGAAAAAATCATGGATTTGGCATGATACATGTATTGCTTGTATATTGGCTGATTTACTGCTATAAGATCACAATCATACCCTTTTGGAAAGACATATAGGACAATTTATTTTTTCTTTTGATAGGCAGCAAAGACATCTAGGACAATCTTTATTGATTTGTTGAATTTACTTTTTATTAAATTTAGATTTATCCAATTTGGATCATGAATGATCTTTGATTATTTGTTGTAATTGGTGTATAAATACACAGGTTTCAATAGTGTCCCCCTCATTAAGGGCTTGTTTGTTTGCATGTAATACATGAATACACGAATTCATGCCATAAGTGTCTAAAAATGAAGATCGAAGGTGAATATACAAAAACGACCATCAAAGAACCTCTCCTTTGATCGTGAATCAACTGATGATGGGAAATCAATACGCAACCATCATTCAAGTCATAGGAAAGGCAATGTCACATCTATATTGCTACCTTATATCCTTCGCCCCTCATCTCATATCATTCACATTTCGCTTCTTTAATAATCCTTTGGCGGAAATCGTTTGACCATGAATATTCAATTTTTGTGTATTCTAATGCAAACAAACAGGCCCTAAGAGGGAAAAAAATGAGACATTTACAAAGAAATCTTTGATGCTTTTCTCAGAAAAGAAGCACTGAATCTAAACACTGAATCTACAAACCAATGCACCTTGCTCTGAAGTAACAAAACAAATTTAGTTGCTTGTTCTTGAAAAAAATAAAAACTCACTCTAACCTATTGACAATTGCACAAAATATTTTTTTTGGCTGAAAACAACATCTTATTGTCTGAGACCACACAAAAGGAGGTAGTTTTATTTTTTATGACGTGAGAATCCTTGACGTCTTTGACCCAAAAGGACAAATCTGGAGCGAATTTCATAAAATGAAGCAGATGATAATTAATAAATTGAAACATCTAGGATTCTTCACTTTTTGTAATTTTTAAACATTTCTTTGAATTTTTAAATCTTTATAGAATCACAGTGATAGGAGACATATACAGATATATATTGCCAATGCGGTTGTACGTATCAATTTTTCACCAGTTTGACATAAGTCTGATACCAATACTAGAGCCCATGTCAATGACAAGGCTTGTGCCTATCATCTTGATAGGTGAAGTCAACTTGGCCAAGATTCATCAAGTTGAAATAACATGATCACATAAAGCAACGCTCAGTCGATACTCCGGCTTCAAAAGTATACACTACAAAGACCTAAACAGAGGAAATAATAAATAAATATTGTTCATGGATGAAGCACAAATACCTGTAATTCTTTATTAAACTTCAAATGCATGGCCCACAATTCACCTACAAGAAAAAAGATGGTAAGCAAAATGAATGGTAAAACAGATTCGATTAGAGAGAGAGAGAGTGGGATAATCATCCATTTCATTACAATTAGTGGCCACCTGATCAAAACCAATTGTTCAAAGACACAAGGGAAAAAAGTTACAAACCACCCATTAGCTATAGCAGCAACCCCAGGACTAGGAAAATTACCCAATTACTTTTGGCAATTCTTTCCACGCTTTGAACATTCAGTCTTTTTTTACAAAGAGGATGACTGACCATTTCAAAGTTTTCCTCTAGTATCCATACCCTCATCCTCCTCGTTGCTCTAAGATACTACATAATATGCTACCTTAGAATGACTCCTCAAATCTTCTCTTCAACATGGCACATTCTTTTTCTGGTACCATAACCTGCATGTTGGTCCGTTCTACTTCCCATTCCAACATTTCTATAAGTACTGGCCTCCCCTCTCCTCTTCTTCTGGTTTCCTAGAAACTACGACTGGCTGAAGGAGAAATGATGAAAAAGAACCTCTAGGAAGAGACACCAGGAAAAGAACCACAGAAAACCCCTCAGCTCACCAATGAGAGCTAACTGAAGCAGTGAGCCGAAAAGGAGAGCAATGGATCAGAAGCTATTAAGCAACAGAGCAAATGCAGAAGCAGTGGAGCCATTGAACAGTTACCAATATCAGATGAACAAAATACAACATTTTCCTAGTGAAGTTAGTGAGGTTGGGTCAAGAGGATTTGGCGCTTGGCTGAATTTTCTTTCCGTGAGGAAGGAATCATGCATTCCTACCCCTCCCTCAGGAAATCAAAATCCACTCTATCGAAAAAAATCAATTAGTTTTTTCTTTTTTCCATGAGAAAAATATGTGGCACCAAACAATGGAACAGTGTGCTACACAAAATTAGATTGATTTTCCTATTTGTGGAAGAATCCTCTCTCAGCACAAACACATTCTAGAACTTTGTTAAGAGGCCAAAATCCTGTTTTCACTTGAATACATTCTCAAATTGACATGTGTCAGCTTTGTAATTCAAAACCATACAACTCAATGTATGTCACCACAGGAACCATATTTTATTACTTTTCATCGTCATCAGCCACCATAATAAAGTTAGAGTTATCTAATCATAACAATTGAAAGCAGTTATCTCCTCCTCCTCATCATCATCGCAAGTTATTACACAACAATTTAAAGGAGTTATCTTATCATCATTACAAGTAATTATCAATAAGGCGTATATGAAAATAACAAAGACTGAAAAAGTAAAGCCATTGGGTTACTGTTTTATCATTTTTGCATTGAGTACAACTCTCACATTTTAAGGGTCCAGAATATGTGATCCATATGAGAACCTACAAAATGTATATACAGAGTCCCAAACATAGAACTGTTAAGGGAAAGGCTATTTGTCAGTTTGGGAAAGCTAACTTAAAGACCAATGCCTATGATCTGATCATCAAAACACCAAGACAACACTTAAGGGTTGCCATGGAGGATTGCTTAGGATATGATTTTCTCACATTTATGTCACCTCATCAGCACTCTCCATGACTAAATCATGGGCCCCAATTGAGCATATTCAAGTCATGGGAATGAATCCGGATCCCCTGTTTCGCCCAATCCCCATGTGTCACATGGACAAGAGAATGAGGCACACTCATTCTCTTGTGTTGTACACTCATTCTCTTGTCCATAAGGCACATGGGGATTGGCCCAAACAGGGGATGGGGATAGCTTCCAAACATACAAGAAAGTGTCAAACAAGTGAATAAAAAAGAAAACAAAGGACACAACCACGATCCACGTACAACAAAGTCAAAGAAAACCATTCAGAAGGCACAACCATAAATTAAAAAAAAAAAAAAAAAACCATGAAGGAAGTGAAATGACCCAATACCATGATGGAGTTGCTATATCCCTATAATTATTTATCAGACTCCAACAATCCACACCTGCAAAGAGAAGAAACATAATGCTCCTACATTTCATAAAAAAACTCAAACTTATAGCTTGCCAGCTAGAGGCCAATCAAGGAATGGAGAGTCCAGCAATCTTTTACATAAAACTATAAACGTATATAAAGTGGGATGCTTTGGACTGTGTCAAGCCACCGAAGTTACTCTGCTCAAATTACCTTCAATTCTTTATGAAATCTTAAATGCCAAAGCTCACCTATAAGGAAAAGAATGGTAGGAAAAATGAA
This sequence comes from Camphora micrantha, assembly GCA_003546025.1. Lineage (NCBI taxonomy): Eukaryota > Viridiplantae > Streptophyta > Magnoliopsida > Laurales > Lauraceae > Camphora > Camphora micrantha. Next base: position 5,995,525 of record QPKB01000009.1, on the reverse strand, counting down.
AATGCAAAAGACTCAATTTGATGGAGAGTGGGGGATGATTGTCCATTGCATTGCAATAAATGGCCAAATGATCAAAATCAATTGATCAAAAACACACTTGAAAAGCCAAAAGAACAAAGGGAGGCCCATTGGATAATTGCTCCATGCCAATGGTTGTTTATTTTATTTATATTTGATTCTATTCCAATCGTCAAAAAGTCTAATAGATGCATTAAACTGCTTGTCCTTTGCACCACATTGGATTTTCTTTCCTCTCATGGAATACAAAATACATTCCTATCTGCTAGATCATCAGTATAAAAAAAAGGTTTTTGAAACTATAATTTGTATTATTATTATTGTTTTTTTGTGATTGATTTTTATGATAACAATTATTCTCAGTTCATTTTCAAAGGATGATCTGGTTTGAGACACGCTTAGGCGAGGAGCCAATTCAACATATGTATGCATAATTGTATAAAGAGTGACAAACTCAACAGCTAAACAAATTCTAATCAATAATCTCAAAAGACAATTAATTAAATTTAAAAATATCTCAACTAATCTAAAGGAATACAAAATAATTGGGTAACTGGACCACAGTTGTAATTTGTAAGGCTCTGTCTGACTTGGCTAAGTTGGTCCTGGAAGTCCCTCGAGTCAGGCAAGTTATATGAGCCTGGCCAACAGCTTGGCAGCTAGATGAGTGACCTTTTCAACTCTGCCAAGAAACAAAAAATTTAGAAAATCAGTACTATAAATGAATGGGAGCTAGATGTTTGTGTACACATTGAAAAGCAGTTTTAATTCAGGAGAGAAAATAGCACGTGCTAATCAAGAAAACACAAACACATACACACAAATTATGCCTTCAAGTATGCAAGCAACATGAACCAGTATAAAGTATCCTCCTAGTCATCCTTTTCAGCATTTACCTGTGAAATGGAATGTGAGAAAGTGTTAAGAGCGTAGAGCCATAGACCAAAACAAAATCACAACTGAACGAAATCCAGACTCTATCCAAGTAATGTAAAATCCTTAATTGAGATTGACAAACAATAACCACATGTACATTAAAGAATCAAGATATTTGAAAAACCCATAATCTACTTACTCCAGTCTTTTAAACATATGAGCCAGTAGACCATGACCAGAGCATAGAAATAATAGCTTCAGCTCTGACCTCTTCAGCTTCATCATAGAGAGCCAAATCCAAAAGTTCAAGAAGATTCTCAGTTTTTAGTTTAGTCCCAACCTTGGAGGCAACTTGAACAGAGAGACACCTTGTTCTCCAAAGAGAATGAACTTGAGTCACTGGAAGGGAATGAGTCCATGGAAGTTTTAGCACAGTATGTAAAAGATTCGTGCGCCTAGGCAACTCAAAACGTAAGGTCTCCGCACCATTCATGCAACCATCACCATCATCTTTGAAAAGCCATATTGTCACAGGAAGAGAACCTGCATGGAGTTGAGTCTTGATTCTTTGATGGTGGAATATCACAAAGATAAGATAGAGATATAACATGGTCAATCAAGATACTATTTCAGCCAATATATATACTATAGACCCACATTTTACAGATACGAGGACCTTGGTGGGAGGTACCTTTGAAAAGAATCTTCCCCATTGGAAGGGTCCTAAATAACAAATTAGCCCCAGTTAAATGTTGACCCTGTAATTATCCATTTTATCAGATGGCTATAAATGATATAGAGGATATTATGAAGCATGATCAATTCATGATGGGGCTCTCTAGGTCAACAGCTTACATTTCCAATTGTAGCCCTACCTATACAAGGGATGGGTTGAAGAAACACCACAGTTTGCTTCAATCAAGCAGCATATAGTACATGGTAAGGGAATAGATAGCCCTAGGAATGCTAATGCAATCATATAATTAGTTCCAGACCATCCATGTGCAGCCACATCCGGTGAGGAATGCAACTCATTCATCAGATGGCATTGTCCTAAGACAAAAATCAGGCTGACCTCTCATAAAGCAGACCACACATGTACAATGCAAATGGAATGCTATAAAGAATCCCTAAAGGTTCTCCATCCAATGCACTTAGCAGCCTCAATCAGACAAAGTAGTCCAACCACTTAAGTTTTTGGACAAGCAGGACATAGTTCTGCATGTACGGAACTTTAGATGAGGTGTGGCCGTGTATGGAGCTGCACAGGGCTTAGTAAACCTTGTTGCTAAGAAGCCAGGTAGATTGCTTACTACAGAGAAGTAAAATGTTGTCAATTGCTTCTAAATAGATGGATCAATCGAATGTGAGTATATTGCTTCTCTTTTCCTGCAAGATAAGAATATCAACTAATATAATAACAGATGGAAAAGAAGAAACATTTTATCGCAGGAATTGAATAATTGCTATAATATTACAGAAAGCTTATGCAAACCTGCTCCCGTATCCAAGGCATCCATGCATTTGTTGAAAGATGCTACTAGATAAAGTGCTCTGTGGATAGTTGCAGAAGACAATACAAAGTACACTAAGAGCCACAAGGGCAGTTTCTAGACTTAAAGTAGAAGCTTTAGAGTCACCTGGTTTGAAAAGGCCAACAAATGACACAAGTAGCCCTCTCATATAACCTGCATGCTCCTTGTCCTGTCTTTGTAAAGATTTACAACCAAAATGAGCATAAGCATTGGAAGCTAATGTCTCCACATCTGTCTTCTGGCGCTTACTCTTCGAATTGTCAGTGTCCTGAGTGGGCCGCTTCTCTCCAAGAAACTGATTTAGAGCTCGTTCATTACATGTAGACATACAAATCTAACATCAGAAACTGATTCTTAAGCTGGAAACAGAGAAATTAGTAGATCCATGAAAACTTACCGATTTCCAGGCATATAAGATGAGTTGAAAATAGCGGTAACTCTGCTTCTCAACACTAGTTTCGTGCACAACAAAAGCATATTTCATTGTTTAAAATTCTACTTTCCAGTAAGCGCATTTCAGCAAGCCTGTAGCACCTAAAAAAGGAATTTGCTTTTTGTGACTTTGTGCCTTTTAACAAAGACAGTAACATGTATTATCAGAGAATCCATGTCCTTGATCTTAGATGGCAGTAACATGTATGTATTATCACCAAAACTCAGAACCTGAAAACATCAGACAACACTTCTTAGGCCTTCTCCATCCCTGTAGGCAGCCATTTCAAGCTCAACAGCACCCATATTTCCAGCCACTGCAGGAAGGAATGTGCTCAGGACTAACCAGTCATGAAATGTATCAGACAGCCTAAGAAGAGGGGACCAAGGAAAGAAAAAACATACATCTGAAAATAATATAAAGAAAGAAAAAGAAACTCTAGATCACAGAAATGAGAGAAAGCAAGAGAACAAAGTTTACCAAACAGCAATAGAACAAAAAACTGAATGGATACATGAGGTTACAAAACATCACAGCTCAAAAAACCAAACAAAGTTTAACAGAGGTTTTAGCCGAAATGGAGCAATAGAACAAAAAGCACATATAGCACAACCATACTATAGATGATCAGAGTTTTGTTAAATGCCCTTTCCCTAAGTCTCGTCAGTGAATGTGACAAACGCCTTAGGCCATGCTACCAAGGAACCATTTCCAACATCGCCCAAAGTTGAATGATAACCGTCTGGATAGGGCAGTGCAACATCTCCTTTGTTAATGACATCAACCGTAACCTTGTATGCATGTTCCGGAAGAGCTTTACAATGAATACGTTGGGTCCCATTCCCGATATGAGCCCTTCCAATAGCGAAAACTTCTTGACTAATTGGCTGCTCTTTCTCGTTTGAAGGCTTATCACCCGCTGTTGTGTTGGAAACTGCAACCGACTCGTCGTCTTCGGTGGGAACAAAGCGCTCGATCGGGATCCCAAATGCATGCATATCTGTAATAATGTTTTAAAGCACTTGTTATTCTTTCAATACAAGTATAAAAAATCTAATATTATTCAAGACTGTTAAAAAGAATCCAATAATTTCGACTTTACCTCAATCATTTGTTTTATACTACCTAGTTCTTGGGACATGTTTTTTTGTTCTTCAAGTATGTGGCCTACTTGGGACTCCAGATTTTTAATTGAGGATGATTGCTCGATAATTTTCTTTTCCTTGAGAGCTAGTTTTTCAACTGCTGGAATGGACCCTATGACTTGACTTCTTGATACGACAATCCCAACACCTCGAACACGACCCTTGGTATCAACACCAAATACCTGAGTCAATGGATCGTTGAGGATGTCGTGGGAATCTACTTCATCTTGGTTGGACAACAGTTCTTTTACTCTTTCATGTCGATTACTTACAATCATCAGTTAAGTAAAGTTTTAAGTTGTTTTCTACTATATTAATTGAAGTATAAGATAGGGAACTAACCATATGTGAGGACACGCTACTAGGTACAGTACCGTCTTTCCTTGTATGGGCTTCTATCCACACTTCAGCCCTTGTAGGTAGGGGGTCACCCTCCTTCTTTTGGCATTTCTATGTTTGCACGAATTTCAGATTGTCAGTTTTTAAGTGACAAAGCAATATGACATATTTTATATATGTATGCCAATACTAACCATTTTCTCCTCCAGCCTCGCGTGACCATATGTACCACTTGTATGGTAAATGTTAAGTTTTTTCTTCACCTCTGTATTTTTTTTCCGTTCTATTGTTTTGGGACTCAAATTATCTTCAATAAAAGCCTCCCAATCTTCGGGTCTAACTCCTGGAGGACGATTATTCAATTTATCTTCAGGAGTTACGTGAGCATCAAGGCATTTTTATCTCAATTTTGTCTTGTACTTTCTCATCATATCGCACGTGCTCTTAAGGCATTTAGCTTTATAAGATTGAGGAACAACATAGTCATCCTAAAAAAAAAAAAGATTTCCTTTTAGGATCACAAACTAAGCATTCGATAAGATAAATATTGCATCCATTTCTACTGGAGATATGCTAAGATTTCATACCTAGACGAGTTTCCATAGTTCATCTTTTAGGTTCTTAGGCACCAAACGCCAGTCCTTAACGGAAATAGGAACAACGGTGCGAATAATCCCACCACACCTTGAGGCCAGCTGGGTTGAATGCTCGCCCACAGTAGCCCAAATGCATTTAAGGTGATCACTGGCTTTTGTTTTGACAAGGAGGACGTTTCTAACAAATAGAGAAAATGATCGTTATATAAAACAAATACTATTCAAATTAGAACATGAAACCATTTAAATGAAGAAGTAGCCTTTTCTAACCCGCATTCAATGATCTTGCACTGTTTTCCCCTGCCATTAGAGCAAATGTGTCTCAAATGATGCCTCGGATTGGAAAATATGTTTCGTTCAAAGCCAGCCTCTTTGCTGGATCACAACTTAACTGTTTACTCGCAATGCATAAACTGAAGTAAGCATTGACCTTTTATAACTCATGGTCGAAGTTCTAAAAATGCGAAAACCATATAACTAGTATCACTTTTCAGGTGCCCAAGGCTTGATTCAGATTCAACATTTTGAGCAAAAAAGCACCATTCTGAACAAATCAGTCAACACACAATTTTACGGTTTGGATCTGGGTCCAAAGTAGAATCATCAATCATTTAAACCAGTTTGGATGTACCCATATTCATAAATGCTTTAATTTAAAAGGGAATCAAGAAAATTTATTAAAAGAAGTCATATAAGCAATTTATAAACCACTACTTCAATATATAATTTGACAAGATTCAAATAAAGCATACTAATAATGCACCTATCCATGCAATCAGACTTATTAAACTAGAGATCTAAAAGGTTTTCTTTTAAATGTTAACCAGAAATCAACTTCGGTTGTACGACCAGCAGGCAGAAATCCCTCAATTGGTAAACAGCTTTGGTTGTATGAAGAATCCCTCAATTGGTAAACAACTTCGGTTGTACAATTTCATAGGTAGCAAGATGAAACCTAAATGCTTCAAATTACCATTTTACCCATACGTACATTTCTATGTTGTTCACCATACGTAGTGAACTTTTCACAGTATCACACGCATGGCAGCACATAAAAGATCGTTGGACCCCACTTATATTATATGCAAATTGCTAAGAGTACTGAAATTTGAAGGCCATCTCATTAAGTTAAACTGACACATATGATGAAAACCATTAGATTGGAGACCTAGAGTTTATTTATTTTTTAAGTGATATCATTTAGAAGCCCTTGGAAAAACTTGGCCACTTGGTGTTTATTAGCATCCAACTTGATGAATCGGATGGATGCCGCATAACACCACTATATTGTTTCGGTCGAAAATGCCAAGTCATTTGCTCCGCTATCCATAGAACACTACACAACAAAGTAAAAAACTATTAGTTATTGATTGTAATACCCAATGGCAAATAGGATGGCGTGGAAACTATAACTAACCTTGAAATCTAACCTGTGAAGTATCTACAATCTTGGTGTCAAAGGAAAATATCTCAAAACCTTTAATGGAATTTTAACACTTTTTTTTTGTGCCAAGTAATCCGACCTCCATCTAGATGTATGACAAATTGGGTAATTTTGTCTATCTTTATACTCTTTCCAATAGAGAATACAATCATTTGGGCACGCATGTATGGATTTGTAGGTCATTCCCAATGAGTTGATCATCTTCTTAGCTTAATATGTGCTTTCTGGTATCATATTTCCTACCAGGAGCAGCTTCTTCACTAATTTAGGGAGATCATTAAAACTATTGTTGGACCAACCTTTTTGTGCCTTTAAACTATACAACTCAACAGTAGATGACAATTTTGTGAGTTCCCTAGGACAAAAGGTATACAAAGACTGTCTTGCATCATCGAATAAAGACTTGAATTTTCTTGTTTCAGGGTCTTCATGCCCGTTAAACTCTGGGGAGTCTTCATGAAATTCTTCATTCCTTACGAGATCTTCCATGAGAGAATCAACATGTTCACCAATTCTCCCAAATGCATCATTTACAAGTTCCTCCATTCTAGGATACACATCATCGAGCTGATCAACAAGTTTCGATACTGATGGTTTCTCATCAGTAGTTGCAAGACTTTATCCATGGAAAAACCAATGTGTATACGACTTATCAATACCGTTGATGAGTAAATGCTCATGGATCAATTCAAGGGCGATCATTCCATGCCCATTTCGACATTTAGCACATGGACAAGGAAAATGCTTAAATCCACCACCATTTTTCTATGTAAACTCAATGAAATGCACAAGTCCATCCAAATACTCTGGACTTAATCTATGTTTGGTCATCCATTCTTTGTTTCCTGGTGACGATATTCTGCAATTAATGAGGTAATATACTATTATTAATGAAGCATGGTCACAGACACAAGCATATTTCAAGTGAACTATTTAATTTAATAATTACTGTAAATGAAATTTAGGAAAAGAAATTTATCAAACGAATCAGGTGAATGGAGCCAGGCATACCAATGAAAGTGTTTTCTTAAAGACGATGATTTTCAAACTACACATAGGTGGATTCAATGGAAAACCACTAGAAATTACAATGATTTTCTTTGTAATCTCTTTATGAAGAGTTTCTGCTTCATTTATTGGTGATTTTAAATCAGTCAATTATAGGTTGCACTCCAATTGCGGTGAACTTTGGAGGATTGTTCATTTCCTTGGGGGTGGGAAGGGGGAGCATGTGGTAACCTAGTTGAATTGATCACAGGTGGGCCCATTCAAATATTTTAAATAGTGGTGGCTAAAAGTAAGCTAAAATTGGAAATTTAGAGCTTTCACAAAAAAATATGAGAAAAATCAGAGCCAATAAGTGAAGGACTAATGTAGAAAATTATGACATAAAAAGGAAACTGAGAAGAGCATCCCTAAAAAGAAAGGCCCCCACCATTTTGGCGGTGAAGCCTCTCATTTCAGTCCATGTTTAATGCTTGTGGAGGACGCAACAAATTCTTCAAACCTAAACCCCACTAATAATAGAGAGTTCTCTCACAGTAACCAGGCAGTCATTTCCTGCCCAAATGTGGTGCTCAGTTTTCAGTCACTGCTGTACTGACAGTGCTGCACCATCATGATTTGGTTAATGACACTTGTGGAATGAGGTTTTGTTCATCTGCAGCTTTGATGATGAAGCTTTCTGTCTCGGGAAAAGAAAAACGTTACACCGAAAGTTTGTTGATTGGTATAGGACAGTGAAATCAGAATGTAGGAAATCAGTACATTTGGAACTTGTTAATGGAAAAAAAACCTTTAATGTAAGGGCCATTTTATTCCTTTGTAAGTAGTTCGTTATCGAGAGAAAAACTGAATAGTAGAAGTAAATGTATGCGACACTACTCAACTTCTAATGAATTAAAAATACTTCTCAACTTCGAGTACAAGACAAATTCCATTGCCTATCAACACGCCCACACGCACAAACAAAAACAAGAAGAAGTAACAAGAAAACAGGAAAAGAGAAGATAATGCAGAAGACTCTGTAAAAAGACATTTCAAAAAAGAGTGCTGTGAGAAAAGAGGTGAAAGCTCATAGGTCAAGGATAGATATCTTGCTGTGCTTTTAAATTGAAAGAAGTCACTTGTGCTTATACTGGATGATAGGATCCGGCTATAAAAGAGGTGTTTGTCAAGCCCTTCTTTGTGAACTAGCAGATGTTATCCTCAACCTAAGAAGAAGATTTCCAAGGATCGTGGCAAAATCTCTGAATGCACTAGTGGCAAAATCATAATTTCTTGTCATCACAGTACAGGAAAAATGTGCTTGATTTGCAAGCATGAGTTTCACCCAAAAAATATTTCTCCATTCTGGTCTATTCTGATTCTCCTTTGACACATGAAAGGACAAAACATACTGTAGCGATTATCATTGATTCATTTCGTCCAGAAGAAAGTTTCACCCAATCTCATTCGAGCGATTTATGCAAATTTAGAGAATCAATTAAGTTGATTTATTCACAAAGGCTCTTGGACAGCCTAGAAGTGCTGAATTGTGAAGCCAGCTGGGTCTTTATGACACTCTTGACCCAGCTTGAGGAATGTAGAAACTCTAAAGTATTTTTATTAATTATACATGTTTTAATTGCTGGGCTGTATGCAAATACCGGGTTTGCAAAATTGTAAATTTGTAATTAGTTTCCCTGTCTTTCACTAATATTTTAAGTTGTGTGTTAAGGGATAATACACGACGAATCCCCTACGCTCCATCATGCTCATTTCTTTCTTTCTTCTTCCCTTTCTTTCCCTCTCTACGAGTACAAAGAAGATTACAACCATGATATTGTGAGTTTAAGGCGTGTTACCAATAAGAAAAAAAGGAAGAAGAAAGAAGAATAGAGCTTCTGGTGAAGAAACAACTTTCTTATTTGAAGTCCCTATTTGAAGAATTAAGTTAGAGTAGACTGACTTAGTCATGAACAACTCACGAGCATAATGCAAATTTAGAAAGAAGCAAGATCCAATATCATAGGAGTGTCAACAGACAATCAATCACACAGATACAGGGAATGCAACACATACTATTACAATACTATTACAATGAGTGTATCTCTTTATCATTTGCCTAGAATGCTCTATAAGCATAATCAGAAAATACCATCTCAGAAATAATCATTACCAAAAGACTTCAACCAAGAAAGCAACTGGGCATGAAACCCATCTCAGAAAATACCAAACCGAAATCATTCTACCGAAAGAATCCAAACCAAATCGTATATTTTTTCTTATAGTTAAAATCATAGATTAAGGGAAAAGGATCTCTTACAGTTACTTAGGAGCACTTCTATTATACTGTCGGGACGAGACACTGTTGCAAGTTTCAACCCCTGTAAAGGACAGAAGTGAGAATATGAAGTGTAAGGTGCTTTAAAAGAATTCCCTATCTAAGTTTCCTAAAAAGAAGAATATATGACTTTGTAAACATGACATCAACTCAGATTAACTAAACGATACAATCTACTCTGAAGTATTGCTTGTGGAAAAGTTATTTTACCTCACGAAAGTGATAATTTGGACCAGGAAGCTGGGTGGAATAGAATGTCAATATTCTGAGAGTTTGTGAAGCCTGTAATAAACAAACTTAATATCAAAGGCCAGCTGACTGACTTGTGGGGAGATAGGAAATGATATGAACTTCCCCACCAATAATTTTAACCTTCAATTGTTAATTGCTAAGTTAATTAGCAACCACTATGAAATCAATAAAGCTATAACAATATGCACAAATGCTGGCTAGTGAAAATCAATTTGCACTCACAACTAGAAATGCCAGAACCCTGCGCCAAAGCAGGACTGTGTAGAACCTTTTACTTTGGAATATAAATGGATGAAAAGTCCACTGCGGAAGAATAGTTCGCTGCAGCAGAATATACACAAATATCAGAAAATACAACCCAATAAGAATTCTTAGATGAACAGCCATCACTGTAAGTTCACGGCTGCTTCATTCAACCATAAGAAAGAAGGAAAAATGCAGAGTATTATTGCCAGCATGAAGAATGCCCACGACAAAAATGAAGTTGTAAGCATGTTACAAGGGCCACAGGGCCACTGACCACACTAGACACAAAAGGATGCCAGAGGATTAGCCATCTAACAAGAACACCAATTTTAGGCAACCCAATAAATGGAAAATAAGGTATTGGTTCGGAAAATTCAAAGCTTTCAATGTTGAGGCCAAGGCACCAACAGGTAGAGAATCCAAGGTTTTACTATTGGCCTAAGTTTTTCATTGCAACAACAGACTCTAAAGAAACAAGATTTTAAACAAAGATAAAAACTATGGCAAGACCATTCAACTCTTTTTTACCCCTCGTCTCAAAAGAAGTTCCTGTCAGTTATTGTAAATGTCCTCAGTTGGCTCTTATATTTGGATTCTTAGTAAGAATTTGCTTTAAACTATTTGAAGTGCCTGAATATCTCAAAAGAAGACACTAAATTGGGACTATCCATGCCTTCATAGTAAACACCAAATGGCCACCCTTTTCTAGTATTGTCTTTTCAATTTTGTATACATCCTTTTAAAATAAAGGAATGATTTTCAATTTATTACCCAAATAAAAGGAAGAAAAAGAGAGGTCAGGTGAGCAGAATAGAAGCAACATTTAAAACAAGAAACCTGCTCAACAGTCCACAGTATTTGTTCTTTAGTACATCTTTGGTAAATTTCTTTAACAGTGATCATACCAACCTCCAGATAGACCAAAAAGGAATTGAAAAGGAAAACTATGGTAGGAAGGTATGTAAAAAAATTCCACATCTAAAAGTGGTTCCAGAAAGTGTAACCATGGAGAATTTGTTGTAACTTCAGAAAAAAAAAAAGACTGAAATTCAAGTGTCTCTCATATATCCAACAAGGAAGGCATTCAATTCAACAGAATGGAGAGATACTTTCAATTTCATAACATTCAGAACTTTAAATTTAGGTGATACTCGGATAAATTTAAATTGCTATAAGGAATATCAAACCAGTGCAAAAGTCCGCAAAGATATATACATCTCAAATCCTTAGCTAAGGAAGTATTTTCAGTATCAAAGCATTGTCAATAAAGAAGCACTTTCCAATTTCCATACACCGGTTGCATGATTATCATCCACAAAACAAAGTTTCTAACAAGACAAAGGAGATAAAGACAAAAGTGAATACACTCTCACTGATGTAAGCTATAGGTCACTACTGCCAATAACTGGTGCATATTGCCAAAACATGTCATTTTTCGGGCCGAATGTTATGCCCCATGATTGCATAACCCATGATTCCATAAATTTAATGGACATCACATCATAATGATTTTTAATAAGCTCATTTCTCCACCACTTGCCCTTAGAGACTCGTTTTCCTTCAAATTCTCTAGAAATGGTTGTCTAAGTACATTATTTCTTAGGGGATTGCCACAGCAAATGAAAAAAATGTATTGGCCTAGGGGTCAGGATTTCACAATCCAATGGATTCTTTCCACACAAATGTACTAAAAGAAATGAATAGAAAAGAAAAGAAAAGGAAGGGGAAAAGAAGAAGAAGATGATGATGAAGAACCAAGGTCTTTCAGTCTGCTGGAAAATGTCTATCTCTAATAGCACACCTGAAATGAATATTCTTGAAAAATATTCATGACTAATCATGTGCCTCAATTGAACATAAGCAAGTCATGAGGAACGAGGATTACAACCGTCATCAATATAGTTTTCAAGCATACAAGAGGTAAAAATAGAAAACTCGGCTGAGTGTCAAACAAGTGAATGGTAAGAAAACTAAGGTTACCTCAAGATCCACAATACAACCACAACAGTCAACAGTAGTTCAATGAAAATCAAAGAAAACTCATCCCAGAGAATACAACCATAAACTCAAACAACATCACGAGGGAAATTGATATGACCCAATACCATTAAGGAGTTGCCTAATATCCCTATAACTCTTTATCAACTCTCCAGCAATCCACACCTGCAAAGAGAAGAATCACAGGTACTCCTAAATTATGTAAAGAACTCAAACTTATAGCTTGTCAAGAGAGACCAAACGTAGAGTGAGAAGTTAAGTAATCTTTTAGTTAAAACTAAAAAATATATATAAAGTGGATTCTTGGGACTCTATCAAACCACCAAATCACTCTGC
>QPKB01000009.1:5910372-5981982 GCA_003546025.1 Camphora micrantha | reverse complement strand
CTCCCTCAGGAAATCAAAATCCACTCTATCAAAAAAAAAATAAATTAATTTTTTCTTTTTTCCATGAGAAAAATATGTGGTACCAAACAATGGAACAGTGTGCTACACACAAAATTAGATTGATTTTCCTATTTGTGGAAGAATCCTCTCTCAGCACAAACACATTCTAGAACTTTGTTAAGAGGCCAAAATGCTGTTTTCACTTGAATACATTCTCAAATTGACATGCGTCAGCTTTGTAATTCAAAGCCAAACAACTCAATGTATCTCACCACAGGAACCATATTTTATTACTTTTCATTGTCATCAGCCACCATAATAAAATTAGAGTTATCTAATCATAACAATTGAAAGCAGTTATCTCCTCCTCATCTCATCATCACAAGTTATTACACAACAATTTAAATTAGTTATCTCATCATCATTACAAAATTATCAATAAGGCGTATATAAAAATTACAAAGACTGAAAAAGTAAAGCCATTGGGTTACTGTTTGATCATTTTTGCATTGAGTACAACTCTCACATTTTAAGGGTCTAGAATATGTGATCCATATGAGAACCTACAAAATGTATATACACAATCCCAAACATAGAACTGTTAAGGGAAGGGCTATTTGTCGGTTTGGGAAAGCCAACTAAAGACCAATGTCTCATGATCTGCTCATCAAACACCAAGAACACACTTAACGGGGGTTGCCCATGTAGATTTTTTAGGATATGATTTTCACATTATGTCACCTCATCAGCCACTCTCCCATGACTAAAATCTGCTGCCCCAATTGAAATTCAAGTCATGGAATCATCAGATCCCCTGTTCGCCCATACACAGGGGATTCCCTGTTTGAGGCCATTTCCGCTCATGTCCTAGCATAGACAAGAGAATGAGTGTGCCTCATTAGCTTGGTACAAATAAACCCACTGTTAAAAAATTACAGAATAAGAAACACTCAATGACCTCCATACAAATTAAGTCCAAATCAAAGTGTGTGAAAGTCGCATGTATCTCATGCTCCAAAGTTGCTCCAATATTCCTGCATAGCACACCAATATCTGACTCAGAAACAATCACAATCACATAAGAGAAAATAAAAGCTATGCCATAGTGAATGTTATTGTACAAAAGGCTATGAAGTTTCAAATAACAGTATAGTAATCAAATAATTGAAACATTATATTACATTTCTTTTTCTGCTCTGGTTTTACTCTTTCTCCATAGAAGGTCAGCCGTCATCCACCAAAAGCAGTGGACTCTCATCTACTATTTCAATAGTAAACATGTTCGCATCACTCAGCATGCATGCTCTTAGAAGGACTATGGGTGACAAGATTTCTTACTCATCATCAAAATGCAACTGACCACTTTCTGTGATATGTGCAGCGCTGCTATGACCTAGCAGTAATTATTTGGGTCTCCTCATCAAGCTTGTTGCTTTTGCGTGCTTCTGGTTGTCTCACAACAAATCAATCAAAGGAAAGAACAAGTTGTAGCTTATTTGCTCGAAGGTACTCCAGCCTATGGCGGCGTCTCGCAAAACCGTGTTTCTGTGGGATAATGAAGTGCATGAACTGCGGTTATGATTATACACATTTTAAGTGGGAGAAGAAAGCTGATGAAGGAGATCGCTGGTTAGGCTGGCCATGAAAGTTGCATGTCATTATACTCCATGGTTTGGCATTAAATCATTCCACAATCACAATGGTTCTCGTTCTGAAAATGGTTTGCTCGTTATTTATTCAATCCAGTTCCCTTTGGCAATTTGAGGGAAGAGTGCTCTGGATAGAAAATTAGGAAATTATCCTGAAATATACCAACATATTCATAAAATAATGAGACACTGGTGAGTGGTGCAAATCAAGTTTTGTATAGAGATGGAGCATAGCTAGAACAATAAACTACAGACAAATACATTTCCTTGCAAAGTAATGAGCGTAAAATAAAAAGGAAGGACACTATTGTAGGATGGACTAGTTGTTAATTCAGTTAGATTTTTAGTATATATTTATTGAAGAGACGGCTTAGAGTTTCATATAAAATATACCATTCAATGCATCTCTTGTGAGCATGCAAGACATTTGACTGAGTTGCTTGATCTCCACAACAGCTCTCCCATCAGCATAATGCATCATCAGCCCTGTTCTGTGGAGTTTCCATAAAGGAACAATCAGTGAGTTCAACTCTAAACCATGAAATATATGTGAATAATCAGTGAGTTCAAATCTTTGACTTGGAGAAAACAAATCATTATGGAAGTAATGAAGGGCTGGAAAAGTAATATTCACGAAACAGAAAGAAAACTTCAGAAATTAGTTGAGAAATCAAAGAAACATGTGAACATAATGATATCATTGTCTTAGAGACAAATTAGCACCCTGCAAAATGACTCAAAGCAGTCAGGTAATCAGCTTAGTGCCCTGCAGTATAATAGCTGTCCCATGAGTGCATGTAAATGTTTAATTTTGCCCACAAATATAACTTTAGTCCACTAGCATTCTCAAAGACAATAAATAATGAATGAAATATAATAAAGCCAAATGCAGCTAACTAAAGCAAATGATTTTCAAAGAATCTGACACAAAAAAGGCAAACTTAGATCTCACCTATAAAGAGTAATTAGTAGTGCATATGCCACAAAACACTTTTTGTGGTAAGTAGCACTTGGACCCTTCGTCTACTTCCCTAAAAAAATAGGCAAGCAATATAATTTTAGAAAAACTAAAGTAAACAAAGAAAAGCATACAGCGATTGCAGCGATTTCAAAGTCTCAAATGAGTTCAGCATTTTCCTATTGTCCTCCATACAGATACCTTTTCGCATGGGTTGTTCAGATTCAGTAGCATCTGAGTGCATGCGGAAAAAAACCATGCATAAGCATCAGGGTCCTTAATTATGGTTTTAGAAGTGGACCCAGGTCCAATGTTTGCGACCTCCCCTGCATGGATGTACTTGGGTTGGACCCCTGATGCATTTAACTATCAACTTCCTCAGATATGATAGCAAATCCATCCCCACTGCCATGGATAATTAGTTTGGAGCAATTTTCTGCTGGAAATATAAAGTAGATCATTGCATGTAAAACCAAATCAATAATGGTACTGATATGAAGTCAACCAGAAGTATCAGGAAGCGCCAACAGACTGCAACATTTCCCTAAATCTTCAGTTCTGTCTCAACTCTACACTCTTTAATCTAAGAAAAACATAGAAAATCTACTTCAAATGCATGGGGCTAGATTTTGTCGTAACTTGTAAGCAGTTTACATTCAGGAGAAAAATAGCACGTGCCAATAGAAAAACCACACACATACACAAATTCTGCCCTTCAAGTATGCAAGCAACGATGACCAGTATAAAGTATCCTCCTAGCATCCTTTTCAGCATTTACCTGTGAATGGAATGTGAGAAAGTGTTACAAGCGTAGAGCAATAGACCCAAACACAAATCACAATGAACGAAATCCAGAACTCTATCCAAGTATGTGTAAAATCCTTACTCTGAGATTGACAAACAATAACCACATTACATTAAAGAATCAAGATATATGAAAAACCATAATCTAGCTTACTCCAGGTCTTTTAACTATGAAGCCATAGACATGACCAAGCATAGACTCACAGCATAGAAATAATAGCTTCAGCTCGACCTCTTCAGCTCATCATAGAGAGAGCCAATCCAAAAGTTTGAGAGATTCAGTTTTTAGTTTAGTTCCCAACCTTGAGCAACTTGAACAGAGAGTACACCTTGTTCTCCAAAAGAATGAACTTGAGTCACAGGTAAGGGAACGAGTCCATGGCAGTATTAAGCCACAGTATTTAAAAGATTGCTGCGCCTAGCAACTCAAAACCTAAGGTCTCTGCACATTCATGACTACCATCAGATCATCTATTAAAAGCCCAAATTGTACACAGGAAGAGAACCTGCATGGAGTTAGTCTCGATTCTTTGATGGTGTGCAGTATCACAAACGATAAGATAGAGATATAACAGGTCATCAAAGATACTATTTCAGCCATATACATAACTATAGACCCACATTTTACAGATACCAAGGACCTGGTGGGACGTACCTCTGAAAGAATCTCCTCATTGGAATGGTCATAAATAACAACACTAAGCCAAATTTAAAATGTAGTGACCTGTAATTATCAATTTTGATCAGATGCTATAAATAATATTAGAGGGGATATTATGAGCATGATCAATTCATGATGGGGCTCTCTAGGTCAACAGCTTACATTTCCAATTGTAGCCCTACCTATACAAGGGATGGGTTGAAGAAACAACACAGTTTGCTTCAATCAAGCAGCATATAGTATGTGGTAAAGGAATAGATAGCCCTAGGAATGCTAATGCATTCATATAATTAGTTCCATATCATCCATGCGCAGCCACATCCGGTGAGGAATCCAACTCATTCATCAGAAGGCATTGTCCTAAGACAAAAATCAGGCTGACCTCTCATAAAGCAGACCACACATGTACAATGCAAATGGAAAGCTATAAAGAATCCCTAAAGGTTCTCCATCCAATGCACTTAGCAGCCTCAATCAGACAAAGTAGTCCAACCACTAAGTTTTTGGACAAGCAGGACATAGTTTGCACGTACAGAACTTTAGATGAGGTGTGTACCATGTGTGGAGTTCACACATGGCTTATGTAAACCTTGTGCTAGAAGCCCAGGTAAGATTCTTACTTACGAGAAGTAAATATGTTGTCAATTGCTTCTAAATAGACGGATTAAATCGAATGTGAGTTATTCTCTCTTTGCCTGCAAGATAAGATTATCAACTAATATAATAAGAAGAAAGAAGAAACATTTATCGCAGGAATGAATAATTGCTTATAATACTACAGAAGCTTATGCAAACAACTGCTCAGACATAATCCAACCGGCATCCATCATTTGTTGTAAAGATGCTACTAGATAAAGTGCTCTGTGGTGTGGATAGTTCAGAATACAATACAAGTACACTAAGAGCCACTAGTGCAGTTTTCTGACTTAAAGTTTAGTAGACTTTAGAGTCAGCCTGGTTTGAAGTAGGCCATACAAGGATGACAGCAGTAAGCCCTCTCATATAACCTGCATGCTCTTTGTCCTGTCTGTGTAAGATTTACAACCAAAAATGAGCATAAGGGCATTATTGGAAGCTATAGTCTCCACATCTGTCTTCTGGCGCCTACTTTTCGAATTGTCAGTGTCCTGACGGCCGCTTCCTCCAAGAACTGATTAGAGTAGTTCCCTTACATGCAGACATACATCTAACCATCAGAAACTGATTCTTAAGCTGGAAACAGCAGAAATTAGTAGATCAGAAAACACACCGATTTCAGGTCAGAGAGAGTGAGTTGAAAATCGCTGTAACTCTGCTGCTCAACCCTTAGACACTATAGTTCCTGCACACAAAAGCATATTCATTGTTAAACTTCTATACTTTCCTGTAGGCGCATTTCAGCATACCTGTAGCACCTAGAAAAGGAATTTGCTGTTGTGACTTGTGATTTAACAAAGAGCAGATATCATGCATTTCAGAGAATCCATGTCCTGAGAGCTTAGATTGGCTAATCGTATGTATTATCAAGCAAAAACTCAAGAACCTGAAAACATTCAGAGCAACACCTTTAGGCATTCTCCATCCCTTTAGGAGCATTCAAGCAACAGGACCCATATTTCTAGCACGTGCAGAAGAATGTGCTCAGGATTATCTCATAAATTGTAGTACAGCCTAAGAAGAGGGGACAGGAGAAAGAAAAAACATACATCTGAAAATAATATAAAGAGAAAGAAAAGTCGAAACTCTAGGATGACAGAAATGAGGGAGAAAGCAAGAGAACAAAGTTTACCAACAGAAGAACAGAACTGTATGGATACATAAGGTTACCAAACAGCACAGCTCAAAAAACTAAAACAAAGTTTTCAGAGTTTTAGCCCAAATGGAGAAAATAGAACAAAAAGCAAAAAGCACACCCATACTATAGATGATCAGAGGTTTTGTTAAATGCCATTTTTCCCTAAGTCTTTCTCAGTGAATGTGACAAACGCCTTAGGCCATGATACTAAGGATCCATTTTCACTTCGCCCAAAGTTGCATGATAACCGTACTGGAGTAGGCAGTGCAACATCTCCTTTTATTGACATCAATCGTAACCTTGTATGGCATGTTCCGGAAGAGCTTTAATGAATACATTGGGTCCCATTCCCGCTATGAGCCCTTCCAATAGTGACAACCTCTTGACTCCAAGTCAATCAATTGCCACGGCCACTCTATCTCGTTGAAGGCTTATCACCTGCTGTAGTGTTGAAAACTGCAACTGACTCGTCGTCTTCGTGGGAACAACAGCGCTCGATTGGGATCCCGAATGCATGCATATCTGTAATAATGTTTAAAGCACTTGTTATTCTTTCATACAAGTATAAAAAATCTAATATTTATTAAAGACTTTTAAAAAGAATCCAATAATTTCGACTTTAGCCTCAATCATTTGTTTTATACCACCAATTCTTGACATGTTTTTTGTTCTTCAAGTATGTGGCCTACTTGGACTCCGGATTTTTTAATGAGGATGATGCTCGATAATTTTCTTTCCTTGAGAGCTAGTTTTTAAAATTGTTGGAATGGACCCTATTACTTGACTTGATACGATAGTCCCAACACTCGAACACGACCTTGGATCAACACCAAATAACTTGAGTCAATGGATCGTTGAGGATGTCGTGGGAATCTACTTCACTTGGTATTGGACAACCAGTTCTTGTACTCTTTCATGTCGATTACATGCAATCATCAGTTAAGTAAAGTTTTAAGTTGTTTTTACTATATAATTGAAGTATAAGATAGGGAACTAACCGTATGTGAGGGACACGCTACTAGTACAGTACTCTCTTTCCTTGTATGGGCTTCTATCCACACTCAGCCTAGTAGGCAAGGGGTCACTCCTTCTTTTGGCATTTCTATGTTTGCACGAATTTCAGATTTGTCAGTTTTGAGTGACGAAGCAATATGAATATTTTATATATGTATGCGCTAATACTCACCATTTTCTCCTCCAGTCTCGCGTGGCCATATCTCCATCTTTATGGTAATGTTAAGTTTTTTCCTCACCTCCTGTATTTTTTTTTTTTTTTCGTTTCTATTGTATTGGACTCAAATTATCTTCGATAAAAGCCTCCCAATCTTCAGGTCTAACTCTTGGGGATGATTATTCAATTTATCTTCAGCAGTTGCATGAGCATCAAGTATTTTGATCTCAATTTGTGTCTTGTACTTTGTCATCATATTGCACGTGCTCTAAGGCATTTTAGCTTTATAAGATGAAGCAACAACAGAGTCATCCTGGAAAAAAAAAAAAAATTTCCTTTAGGATCTCATTACTAAGTATTTGATAAGATAAAAACATTGCATCCATTTCTACTGGAGATATGCTAAATTCATACCTAGACGAGTTTTCCATAGTTCATTTTTAGTTTCTTAGGCATGGGAACAGTCCTTAATGGAAATAGGAACAACCGTGCGAATCATCTCACCACACCTTGAGGCCAGGCATGAGGTTAATGCTCACCACAAGTAGCCCAAATGATTTAAAGGTGATCAACGGCTTTTGTTTTGACAAGTAGTTCTCTAACAAAAAAGAAAATGATCGTTATATAAAACAAATACTATTCAAATTAAAGAATAAACCATTAAATTAAGAAGTAGACTTTTCTCTAACCTTGCATTCAATGATCTGGCACTGTTTTCCCCCGCCATTAGAGCAATGTTTCTCAATATCTGGATTGGAAAATATTTCTGTCTCAAACCAGCATCTTTTATGGATCACAATAACTGTGTTACTCGCAATGCATAACTGAAATAAGTATGACCTTTTATAACTCATGATCCAGTCCAAAAATGAGAAAACATGAAACTAATATCATTTCAGGTGCCCAAGCTTTGATTTAGATCAACATTTGAGCCAAAAAGCACCATTCTAAACAAATCAGTCAGCACACAATTCGGTTGGATCTGGTCCAAGTAGAATCATCAATCATAAAACAGTTTGATGTACCCATATTCATAAATGCTTAATAAAGGGAATCAAGAAAACTATTCAAAGAAGTCAAATAAGCAATTTATAAACTACTACTTCAATATATAATTTGACAAGATTCAAATAGAGCATTACTAATAATGCAACTATCATGCATCAGACTATTAACTAAGATTTCAAAGTTCTCTTTTAAATGTTAACCAAAAATCACTTCGGTCGGAAATCCCCCAATTGGCGTAAACAAACTTCAGTTGTATGAAGAATCCCTAAATTGGTAAACACTCAGTTGTACAATTTCAAAGGTAAGCAAGATGAAATTTAAATGCTTCAAAATACCATTTTACCCATACGTACATTTCTATGTTGTCACCATACATTGTGAACTTTTCACATTATCCAGCATGGCAGCACATAAAAGATCGCTGGACCCCACTTCATTAATATGCAGATTTGCTAAGTACTGAAATTTGAAGGCCATCTCATTAAGTTAAACTGACACATGATCAAAACCATTAGATTGGAGACATAGAGTTTGATTTATTTTTTAAGTGATATCATTTAGGAAGCCTGTGGACAAACTTGGCCACTTGTGTTTATTACATCCAACTTGATGAATCGGATGGATACCGCATAACACCACTATATTCTTTTGGTCGAGAATGCCAAGTCATTTGCTCTGCTATCCATGGAACATCTACACAACAAAGTAAAAAACTATAGTTATTGATTGTAATACCCAATGGAAAAATAGGATGACATGGAAACTATAACTAACTTGAAATCTACCTACATGGTCTCTGCAATCTGTGTTCAAAGAAAATAATCAAAACTTTAATGGAACTTCAACACTTTCTTTTTTTTTTTTTTTGCCAAGTAATCTGACCTCCATCTAGATGTATGACAAATTGGAAATTTTGTCAATCTTATACTCTCTTCCAACAGAGAATACAACATTTGGCACGCATGAATGGATTTGTAGGTCATTACAAATGAGTTGATCATCTTCTTAGCTTAATATGTGCTTCGGGTAAACGTATTCCTACCGGTAGCAGCATCTTCACTAATTTAAGGAGATCATTAAAACTATTGTCGGACCAACCATTGTTGTGCTTTAAACTGTACAACCTCAAACAGTAGATGACAATTTTGTGAGTTCCCTAGGACAAGAAGTATACAAAGACTGTCTTTCATCATCGAATAAAGACTTGTATTTCTCGTTTCAGGGTCTTCATGCCCTTTAAACTCTGAGTTGTCTTCATGAAAATCTTCCATTCCTTACGAGATCTTCCATGAGAGAATCAACATGTTACCAATTCTCCCAAACGCATCATTTACAAGTTTCCTCCATTCTAGGCTACACATCATCGAGCTGATCAACAAGTTTCGATATTGATGGTTTCTCATTAGTAGTTGCAAGACTTTCTCCATGGAAAAACCAATGTGTGTACGACTTATCAATACCGTTGATGAGTAAATGCTCATGATCAAATCAAGGGCGGTCATTCCATGCCCATTTCGACATTTAGCACATGGACAAGGAAAATGCTTAAATCCACCACCATTTTTCTATGTAAACTCAATGAAATGCACAAGTCCATCCAAATACTCTGGACTTAATCTATGTTTGGTCATCCATTCTTTGTTTCCTGGTGACGATTTCTGCAATTAATGAGGTAATATACTATTATTAATGAAGCATGGTCACAGACACAAGCATATATTTCAAGTGAACTATTTAATTAATAATTATGTAAATGAAATTTAGAAAAGAAATTTATCAAACGAATCAGGGTGAATGGAGCCAGGCATACCAATGAAAGTGTTTTCTTAAAGACGATGATTTTCAAACTACACATAGGTGGATTCAATGGAAAACCACTAGAAATTACAATGATTTTCTTGTAATCTCTTTATGAAGATTTTCTGCTTCATTTATTGGTGATTTTAAATCAGTCAATTATAGGTTGCACTCCAATTGCGTGAACTTTGGAGGATTGTTCATTTCCTTGGGGGGGGAAGGGAGCATGTGGTAACCTAGTTGAATTGATCACAGGTGGGCCCATTCAAATATTTTAAATAGTGGTGGCTAAAAGTAAGCTAAAATTGGAAATTTAGAGCTTTCACAAAAAAAATATGAGAAAAATCAGAGCCAATAAGTGAAGGACTAATGTAGAAAATTATGACATAAAAAGGAAACTGAGAAGAGCATCCCTAAAAAAAAGGCCCCACCCATTTGGCGGTGAAGCCTCTCATTTCAGTCCATGTTTAATGCTTGTGGAGAACGCAACAATTCTTCAAACCTAAACCCCACTAATAATAGAGAGTTCTCTCACAGTAACCAGGCAGTCATTTCCTGCCCAAATGTGGTGCTCAGTTTTCAGTCACTGCTGTACTGACAGTGCTGCACCATCATGATTTGGTTAATGACACTTGTGGAATGAGGTTTTGTTCATCTGCAGCTTTGATGATGAAGCTTTCTGTCTCGGGAAAGAAAAACGTTACACCGAAAGTTTGTTGATTGGTATAGGACAGTGAATCAGAATGTAGGAATCAGTACATTTGGAACTTGTTAATGGAAAAAACCTTCAATGTAAGGGCCATTTTATTCCTTTGTAAGTAGTTCGTTATCGAGAGAAAAAACTGAATAGTAGAAGTAAATGTATGCGACACTACTCAACTTCTAATGAATTAAAAATACTTCTCAACTTCGAGTACAAGACAAATTCCATTGCCTATCAACACGCCCACACGCACAAACAAAAACAAGAAGAAGTAACAAGAAAACAGGAAAAGAGAAGATAATGCAGAAGACTCTGTAAAAAGACATTTCAAAAAAGAGTGCTGTGAGAAAAGAGGTGAAAGCTGATAGGTCAAGGATAGATATCTTGCTGTGCTTTTAAATTGAAAGAAGTCACTTGTGCTTATACTGGATGATAGTCTCCGGCTATAAAAGAGGTGTTTGTCAAGCCCTTCTTTGTGAACTAGCAGATGTTATCCTCAACCTAAGAAGAAGATTCCAAGGATCGTGGCAAATCTCTGAATGCACACTAGTGCAAAATCATAATTTCTTGTCATCACAGTACAGGAAAAATGTGCTTGATTTGCAAGCATGAGTTTCACCCAAAAAATATTCTCCATTCTGGTCTATTCTGATTCTCCTTTGACACATGAAAGGACAAAACATACTGTAGCGATTATCATTGATTCATTTCGTCCAGAAGAAAGTTTCACCCAATCTCATTCGAGCGATTTATGCAAATTTAGAGAATCAATTAAGTTGATTTATTCACAAAGGCTCTTGGACAGCCTAGAAGTGCTGAATTGTGAAGCCAGCTGGGTCTTATGACACTCTTGACCAGCTTGAGAATGTAGAAACTCTAAAGTATTTTTATTAATTATACATGTTTTAATTGCTGGGCTGTATGCAAATACCGGGTTTGCAAATTGTAAATTTGTAATTAGTTTCCCTGTCTTTCACTAATATTTTAAGTTGTGTGTTAAGGGATAATACACGACGAATCCCCTACGCTCCATCATGCTCATTTCTTTCTTTCTTCTTCCCTTTCTTTCCCTCTCTACGAGTACAAAGAAGATTACAACCATGATATTGTGAGTTTAAGGCGTGTTACCAATAAGAAAAAAAGGAAGAAGAAAGAAGAATAGAGCTTCTGGTGAAGAAACAACTTTCTTATTGAAAGTCCCTATTGAAGAATTAAGTTAGAGTAGACTGACTTAGTCATGAACAACTCACGAGCATAATGCAAATTTAGAAAGAAGCAAGATCCAATATCATAGGAGTGTCAACAGACAATCAATCACACAGATACAGGGAATGCAACACATACTATTACAATACTATTACAATGAGTGTATCTCTTTATCATTTGCCTAGAATGCTCTATAAGCATAATCAGAAAATACCATCTCAGAAATAATCATTACCAAAAGACTTCAACCAAGAAAGCAACTGGGCATGAAACCCATCTCAGAAAATACCAAACCGAAATCATTCTACCGAAAGAATCCAAACCAAATCGTATATTTTTTCTTATAGTTAAATCATAGATTAAGGGGAAAAGGATCTCTTACAGTTACTTAGGAGCACTTCTATTATACTGTCGGGACGAGACACTGTTGCAAGTTTCAACCCCTGTAAAGGACAGAAGTGAGAATATGAAGTGTAAGGTGCTTTAAAAGAATTCCCTATCTAAGTTTCCTAAAAAGAAGAATATATGACTTTGTAAACATGACATCAACTCAGATTAACTAAACGATACAATCTACTCTGAAGTATTGCTTGTGGAAAAGTTATTTTACCTCACGAAAGTGATAATTTGGACCAGGAAGCTGGGTGGAATAGAATGTCAATATTCTGAGAGTTTGTGAAGCCTGTAATAAACAAACTTAATATCAAAGGCCAGCTGACTGACTTGTGGGGAGATAGGAAATGATATGAACTTCCCCACCAATAATTTTAACCTTCAATTGTTAATTGCTAAGTTAATTAGCAACCACTATGAAATCAATAAAGCTATAACAATATGCACAAATGCTGGCTAGTGAAAATCAATTTGCACTCACAACTAGAAATGCCAGAACCCTGCGCCAAAGCAGGACTGTGTAGAACCTTTTACTTTGGAATATAAATGGATGAAAAGTCCACTGCGGAAGAATAGTTCGCTGCAGCAGAATATACACAAATATCAGAAAATACAACCCAATAAGAATTCTTAGATGAACAGCCATCACTGTAAGTTCACGGCTGCTTCATTCAACCATAAGAAAGAAGGAAAAATGCAGAGTATTATTGCCAGCATGAAGAATGCCCACGACAAAAATGAAGTTGTAAGCATGTTACAAGGGCCACAGGGCCACTGACCACACTAGACACAAAAGGATGCCAGAGGATTAGCCATCTAACAAGAACACCAATTTTAGGCAACCAATAAATGGAAAATAAGGTATTGGTTCGGAAAATTCAAAGCTTTCAATGTTGAGGCCAAGGCACCAACAGGTAGAGAATCCAAGGTTTTACTATTGGCCTAAGTTTTTCATTGCAACAACAGACTCTAAAGAAACAAGATTTTAAACAAAGATAAAAACTATGGCAAGACCATTCAACTCTTTTTTACCCCTCGTCTCAAAAGAAGTTCCTGTCAGTTATTGTAAATGTCCTCAGTTGGCTCTTATATTTGGATTCTTAGTAAGAATTTGCTTTAAACTATTTGAAGTGCCTGAATATCTCAAAAGAAGACACTAAATTGGGACTATCCATGCCTTCATAGTAAACACCAAATGGCCACCCTTTTCTAGTATTGTCTTTTCAATTTTGTATACATCCTTTTAAAATAAAGGAATGATTTTCAATTTATTACCCAAATAAAAGGAAGAAAAAGAGAGGTCAGGTGAGCAGAATAGAAGCAACATTTAAAACAAGAAACCTGCTCAACAGTCCACAGTATTTGTTCTTTAGTACATCTTTGGTAAATTTCTTTAACAGTGATCATACCAACCTCCAGATAGACCAAAAAGGAATTGAAAAGGAAACTATGGTAGGAAGGTATGTAAAAAAATTCCACATCTAAAGTGGTTCCAGAAAGTGTAACCATGGAGAATTTGTTGTAACTTCAGAAAAAAAAAAAGACTGAAATTCAAGTGTCTCTCATATATCCAACAAGGAAGGCATTCAATTCAACAGAATGGAGAGATACTTTCAATTTCATAACATTCAGAACTTTAAATTTAGGTGATACTCGGATAAATTTAAATTGCTATAAGGAATATCAAACCAGTGCAAAAGTCCGCAAAGATATATACATCTCAAATCCTTAGCTAAGGAAGTATTTTCAGTATCAAAGCATTGTCAATAAAGAAGCACTTTCCAATTTCCATACACCGGTTGCATGATTATCATCCACAAAACAAAGTTTCTAACAAGACAAAGGAGATAAAGACAAAAGTGAATACACTCTCACTGATGTAAGCTATAGGTCACTACTGCCAATAACTGGTGCATATTGCCAAAACATGTCATTTTTCGGGCCGAATGTTATGCTCCCCATGATTGCATAACCCATGATTCCATAAATTTAATGGACATCACATCATAATGATTTTTAATAAGCTCATTTCTCCACCACTTGCCCTTAGAGACTCGTTTTCCTTCAAATTCTCTAGAAATGGTTGTCTAAGTACATTATTTTCTTAGGGGATTGCCACAGCAAATGAAAAAAATGTATTGGCCTAGGGTCAGGATTTCACAATCCAATGGATTCTTTCCACACAAATGTACTAAAAGAAATGAATAGAAAAGAAAAGAAAAGGAAGGGGAAAAGAAGAAGAAGATGATGATGAAGAACCAAGGTCTTTCAGTCTGCTGGAAAATGTCTATCTCTAATAGCACACCTGAAATGAATATTCTTGAAAAATATTCATGACTAAATCATGTGCCTCAATTGAACATAAGCAAGTCATGAGGAACGAGGATTACAACCGTCATCAATATAGTTTTCAAGCATACAAGAGGTAAAAATAGAAAACTCGGCTGAGTGTCAAACAAGTGAATGGTAAGAAAACTAAGGTTACCTCAAGATCCACAATACAACCACAACAGTCAACAGTAGTTCAATGAAAATCAAAGAAAAACTCATCCCAGAGAATACAACCATAAACTCAAACAACATCACGAGGGAAATTGATATGACCCAATACCATTAAGGAGTTGCCAATATCCCTATAACTCTTTATCAAACTCCAGCAATCCACACCTGCAAAGAGAAGAATCACAGGTACTCCTAAATTATGTAAAGAACTCAAAACTTATAGCTTGTCAAGAGAGACCAAACGTAGAGTGAGAAGTTAAGTAATCTTTTAGTTAAAACTAAAAAAATATATAAAGTGGGATTCTTGGGACTCTATCAAACCACCAAATCACTCTGCTGAGTCTTTGACATGTTAGGGTGGTGCTAATGGCCAGTATTCGCAGGATGAAGCTGAAAAATACGTTTAATACTTTATTGAACTTCAAATGCCACAATTCACATGTAAAGAAAAGAATGGTAATCAAAATGAATATTCAAAAAATTCAATTAAATAGAAAGTGTGGGATAATCATCACCTAATTCATTACAATTAAATAGACTTTTCCATCTTTCTCTCTCTCTCAATCTCCTCATCTTTTTCCATTTCTTCCCACATCGTTTGAGCCATTTTACATGAATTTCCCTTTGTAGACTGCAATTTCCAATGCGGAGAAGCTTCGAATCTTTTCAAACGCGATTGAGTTTAGAATTAGAGTTCACTTCAATTTGAGTAGATTGAAACCGTGCAGTCCGAAATTGAGATGGGTTTTTTAAAGTGAGGGCAGTTGGGAATTTGGAGGAGAATTCTAATGATAGGGAGCGAGGTGGAGGAAATGGGGCTGAGGAGAAATGAACGGTGGATTCGGGAGGATGATTTGTGGGAAGATAACGAGAAACCATCAACGTCATTCCTCCTGTTGTTTTCACTATATTGTGAATTGCTTTTTTGTTTTTTTTTTTAGTCTTCTTGTGCTAGTGTTGATTGCAGTTTTTTGTCCAAGATTGGAAAAAGATTGAATTTTTATTAGTGAAGCAGTAAATCTTTTTACTGTGATAGTTGGGTGTTGAGAAATATTCTTCCTTTTTTTTCCTCTGAAGTATACAATTTTGTTTTCTGGAAAGAGAACTAATGCATTGAATAAGGAATTCTATATATAGTTAGCTAAGTTTGGATAACAATGACGACACTGGGATAGTTTGGAAAACAATCCAATTTTCTGTTGTGCAGAGCTGTACTTGCCTAGAAAAAGAAAGGGAACATTTTTTAACTGATTTTCTGAGATAGCAAGAAGAATAATTTATTTATTTTTTATTTTTTGTTGTTGTGGGGAGGCGTTAGAATTACAGAGACAAGTTCTAATGTTGAAAATAAGTACAAGTAAGTGCTTTAAATTTGTTTGCACCCTATAAACCCATCATGGAATGGACTACTATCTATTCTGAGAAGTACTCAATTAGCATATTAGAAGTTGGCTACAGTAATGTTAAATCCTTTGAATTTCACCCATAAAAAAAAAAAAAAAAAAAAAAAAAAAAAAAAAAACAGTTTCTTTTGTTTGATTAAAACATCTAAGTCATTTTTAAATCCTTCTCTATGTCTATTGTGGTGTATTGACTACTCTCTGTCTATAAATGCATATAAGAGAAGGCAGGTACCAAAGCATACAAACTGGGGACGATAGGATAATTGCTCCACACCTATTGTTGTTTATTTTAATTATATTTGATTCTAATCCAATTATCAGAAAAGTGTAACAGAAGCATGGGCCAGTCCAGCTCAGATTCCTCAGACGGGCCTTCTTTCTTACATTGCACCCAATATATAGAATGACAACTTGTATTGATATATTGATGAGAATTCTAATAAGCATGAGAAGTTGTTGGGATCGACTAAACCATGGTGAGTGTGCCTCTAATACATAAAGCTCACGAGAGAGAAAATTGGAGAAGATGACTATGAAATGAAATTTTTTAATGGAGTTGAAGATTAACTCACCTGGTTTCCCTCATGATCTGGACGTGATTTGATGATGATGATCCATGACCATCAAGTAGAAGGAGGAGAAGAAGAAGATGGAGAAGATGAGCACCAGGAGGGTAAAGGAAGAAGCTTCTCTAGTTTCTTCAGTGAGTGCAATAATAGATGTGGACACTGGTCACTGCTCTCCTCCCCTTCGCTGTCTTCACTTTCAACGTCGATGTATTGAACATGCGCTACCTTATGCCAGTCCTGGCCCTTGTTGCGCTGCAGTCTTCTTTCCAAAACAGGGCATCCACTTATCCACAACTCTTCGAGATTTTTCAAACGTTGCAGCCCCTCTGGCAGAGACATCATAGCAGGGCAGGTAAAAATAGATAAAGATTCAATCAACGTGAGGTCTCCCACCCACTCTGGCAAAGACCTCATAACAGGGCATTCGGAAATCCTTAAATCAGTGAGCGATGTGAAGGTTTTTACTGACTTTGGCAAAGACCTCATATCAGGGCAATCTGCAATCAATAAAAAAGTGAGAGATGCAAGGTTTTCCATAGACTCTAGCAACTTCTTCATAACTGACTCTGGACACCCTGAGATCGTCAAACTCTGAAGCAATTTGAGATTTTCCAAAGAAACTAGAGAAGACCACACCTTTGAAGAGTTCATAATTGAAAGGTAGGTGAGGTTTTTCAACATATCAGTTGATAAGGACTCTATATTTTTACAAGAGTCGATTTTCAACTTCTTAAGAGAGGGCAAGACGATCCCATCTCCTGGAAGTGAGGTTTGCTTTTCACACGAATTTATAATCTTCAACACCTCGAGAGAGTTTAGAGGAGGAGACCGCTGCTGCTGCTGCTGCAATCCATCGGGCAATGACAGCACCAGATCATTACACCCTTCAACAATCAGTTCTTTGAGAGCAAGGAGATTCTCCAACTGATTTGACAGAGAAATTAATTTTGGGCAATTTGAAATTCTCAATTCGCGCAGGCTGGTATGGTTTCGCCCAAATTCTTCTGGCAAATGCTTGACCTCTGGTAATGCATCGATAGAGAGCTTGGAAAGTGAGGTGCAGTTGGCCACTGACGCCAATAACCTGTCATTGCTTGCAGATATTTCTAATTTTTCAAGTGAAGGAAGAAAATGGGGGCAAGCGGACCTTCTTAGGGCATTCTTTGACAACCAATTCAACAAGGCGATGGAAGACCACTTGCTCATCATCAGCTGCTTCTTGTGGTGACCATCTTTCCAAATTAGGCATCTTGGTGAGCTCGACTTTTTTCGGAGACTTGGATGTGGAAAACTCCATCTTCTCACAACCCACTCCTTCCATCTCTAACTCTTCAAGAACCGGAAGAAGAAACTGAGGCAGGCAAATCAGTTTTGGGCATTTAGAGATGCTCAAAGTACGAAGGGAACGGAAAGTCACTTGCTCATCTTTATCATCATCTACTTCTTGTACCGACCATCTCTCCAAATTAGGCATGTCGAAGAGGTCGACGCTTTTCAGTGAGTGAGATTTGGAAAAATCTATCCTTTCACAACCCACTTCATTCATCTTTAACTCTTCAAGTGTTGGAAGAAGAAACATAGGCAAACAAATCAGTTTTGGACAATTAGAGATGCTCAATGTACGAACAGAACGGAAGATCACTGGAGTGCCATCATCTGCTTCATGTGGTGACCATCTTTCCAAATTAGGCATGCTGTAGAGCTCGACTTTCATCAATGACTGGGATGTGGGTATCTCTATCATATCCCAACCCATTCCTCCAATCTCGAGACTCTCAAGAAGAAGAGGAAGCCTTGGCGGTCTTACTAGTTTTGGACAATCATGGATTTTTAAAGTACGGAGGCATTTGAAGATCACTTGCTTATCTCTTTCCTGCTCATCACCATCGCCATCCTCTTGTGGAGATGACCATCCCTCCAAATTAGGCATATTCCTGAGATGAAGGTCTTTCAATGATGGGAATAAATCTTTGAAGTTGTGGCTTCCATCAAATTCAACAATGTGTTTTACAGCATCCATTGTGTCTATCTCAAGTGATTCGAGGAAATCTAGCTGCCCAAGAGGCGGCAGCTGTTCACATCTCTTGCAAGACCACAGTGATATTTTCTTTAGATTTGTAAGCCTTTTCATCATCCAACTTGGAAATTCCAGACCCATGTAATTCTCAACCGATAGCTCCTTCAGATCCGAATGAGGTTCAAGGATCTCAATCACTTCCTTTGCATTTCCTTTTGTGGCTACTGTTTCATCACCAGACCAGGATAACTTCAAAGAATTGACATGTTTCTTCGCCTTTAAGTTTGCTTCACCAACACATCCAACATTTGTTATATTATCAAGCCCTCCAATGTGAATATTTCCCCAAAGCAGATTTAAATCTTTCAACTCTTCTATTCCAGCTCCACTCTCTTTCGTAATAATAAATTTTGACAACGTCCTGAGAAAAGTTAACTCTCCAATTCCTTTTGGCAAGGGAAAAGCATGATCACCTCTGTCAAATTCAATATGTCTAAGGCGAATCATTCTCTTCATATTCTTTGGCCACTTCTGGAGGCGAATGCCCAAGACTCTCAGTGTCTGCAAGTTGTGTAAGTTGCATATGGTCTCAGGTAATTCTTTAATCGCTGTATATGAGATGTCAAAGTACCTAAGATGTCTCAACTTGTCTATTGAATTTGGCAGGAAGAAAATACTTCTGTAACTTAAATTCAACACCCTCAAACACCTGAAGCTCAAGCAAAAATTAATATCAATAGAATGATTTCTCATCATTGAACGCAGTTTCTTACATTTCTTCAATGCATCCAAATTCTTTGGTTCTCTTACCCATTCATCATCATCCTCCTCCGTCAATGCTAAATGACGAGTTTCACTGGGAATAGTGTCGATGGGAGCCTTCACAATAAAGAATTCTTCTCCTGCAACAGATTTGAGAAGATCATGTATAAGGTCATGCATCTTATACAACTCCTCATTGAAGTAATTAGGTCCCGCATCAACCTGAAACAAGGACCTCCGCAACAATTCCTTGAAAAAATCTTCACCTTTTTCTTCTAGGAGTTCATTTTCTCCGTTAGAATGAATGAAGCCTTGGGCAATCCAGTGTTTGATTAGTTTATCTTTATCAATTACACCTCCTTTAGGAATTACAGCACAATATGCAAAGCATTGCTTCAAAGATGATTTCAGATGATCATAGCTAAGTCTTAATATGGATAAAACTCTTTCATTATTATCTTGTAGCTGCCAAAATTCTCTATTTTTCACATATTTCCAATGAGGTTCGGTCTTCTTGGAAGACATCAAACCCCCCAAAGTTTTCACTGCCAGAGGGAGACCACCACACTTCCCTACCATTTCCTTTCCAATTGATAACAAGTTTTGCGGTAGGTTTTTTCCTGGATTTACCAGTTTCTCAAACAAACTCCAAGAATCCTCTGTCGACAGTTTTCCCAATTGATGTGCTGGAAGGGTTCCCACAATGTCTGCAACATGACCATCGCGGGTGGTTACTAATACTTTGCTTCCCATAGAGCCACATGCCAGCCATGTTTTCAGTCTATGCCATTTCTCAAATAACTCATCCCGGACATCATTCCAGACATCATCCAGAACAAGTAAATATCTCTTCCCACCCAGTGTCTCTCGAAGACGAGTTTGTAATAGATCCATGCTCAATTGTTCAGCTTTATCCTTGTTTGCAGATTCTAGAATTCCTTTCAGAAGCTTTCCCAAATCAAAATTCTCAGAGACATAGACCCACATCTTCAAGTCAAAATGAGTCGCCACACTTTTTTCATCATTATATACCAATTGAGCCAGTGTGGTCTTGCCCAATCCCCCCATACCGACTATGGGAATGACAGAGAGTACAGATTCATTTCCATGTTTGGTTAATGAATCTATTAACTTTTCTTTTTCTTTGTCCCTCCCATAAACCGACGACTCGTTCACAAATGAGGTAGTCTCTCTTGTGCTTGAGATAACAGGCTGGCTTTGTACATATCCTTCCCTGAGTTGATAACGTTCTTTCTCTTTGGCAATGCCATCAAATCGTTCCACCAGCTCTTTCATCCCATGTGCCATTTTGAAACGAAATGCCAGTGGATTAGAAGGTGAGAAAAAGTTGCCTACCTTTTTTCCCATGCCATCTTGATTCTCAACCACCCTTCGTCGTGCTTTGAATACGAACTCATCAACAAGATCTTCAGCATCATAAGCAGCATCTTTAAGCTTTCGAAGCCAATCTTTCACCACCTCCTCGTTCACCTGTCGGTTTTCTGCATCTTGAAGCACGGCTCTAATCACTGATAGATTGCTTTCAAGCGCTCGTTTCTCTTTCTCTACTCCCAAAAGCAAGCCAAGTTCATTTTGGCAACTGGAGCTCAACTTATTAAGCAACGCTTCCAAGGCGCTAGAGAGAACTACTTCTGCTGCCATATTGTCTTCTCTGAGTAAAAACGAAGTGTCAAAATGAAAGGGTGATTCTATTGGCACCCACATGTAATGCTGAACACACCCCTTTGCTGAACCCACCTCCAGCAGTTATTTTTTCAAAATATTTCTGCTGAGCCCACCCACAGTATTACCCAAACTACCCACCAAGGTCATTCTCCTCCTCTGGCTTTCCCTCGTCGACGATTTTGAAAAATCGAGCAAAGGCAGCAGCACATCGCCCCTTCTTCTTCTTGGTCGTTCTCCCTCCAAACAGCAGCAGGGCACATCGTTTGTCCTCCTCCTTCTTCTTCTTCCTCTTCTTCACACGACGCTCAGGGTATTCTTCTTCTTTTTCTTTTTCTTCTTGTTCATATGTTTATCATTTTCAAATTCTCTTTTTCTTCTTCCTCTTCTTTTTCTTCGTTAGATAGTAGAGACGTTTATTAAGATTTCATGGGGCTAATTCATGTGCATTCGTTCATCTTCCCAAAACCGTTTTCGCGAGCTGCTCGGCACTGAAATGTTGGGCAATTTCCATCTGCACGGCACACATGTGCTGTGCAAAAAAATTTTGCACGGCAAACATGTGCCGTGCAAAAAAATTTTGCACGGCACACATGTGCCGTGCAAAACTATTCTGCACGGCCTACATGCGCCGTGCAGAAATGCATTGCACGGCCTACATGCGCCGTGCAGGATTTTTTTTTTTTTTTTTTTTTTTTTTTAGGAATATACATAATGGCCAAATATGAATTTTCCATGACCTTATGAAAACCCAGTGACGGGCTAATTATTGCACCCAGATAGCTCAAAATACGCAACATATCCACAAATAGTGACGGGCGGAACTTGAGGGAGGGGGTGGTCCCTCTCAAAACTTTTTTCAAAACCTGAGGTGTTTTTCCCATATGGCTCCAATCTTTTTTCTTTTTTTTTTCTTTTTAAAAAAGAGCACTCCCAAATAGAAAATCTTCCTGGGTCCACCCTTTCATATCCAGGTCATATCCTTGCCATATGCTGCCATATCTGAGCAACAAAGGTCAGGACACAAAATGGAACACATCAATGTAGAATAGAGCAAAACATAACAGGATGCCATATGCTAGGCTTCTCTTCTACTAGTCTTCTTTTCTTTCTTTCTTTTTTCGCTTTCCCCTCTGTTGTATAGGTAGCCTTCCCTTCTGCAAGTTACTTTGTTATATTCTCTGTTGTTCTTTTATTCTTTTTGGAGCCCTTCCTCCCTTGAATAGCCCATTGCAGGTCTCCATATGCTTTGCTGAACTGGTCAGTGGTCAGCTTACCGGGCCTGTCTAGGGATGTGGGTGTCCATTTGTACAGCAGTTCCACTTGTATAGTGGGTTCTTCCTCCTCTTTGAAAGTTTTTAATTCCACTAACACCAAACCCCAACACCCCCACCCCCACCCCTCCCCACCCACCCAACACACACACACCCACCCACACAAACACACACACAAAAAAAAAAAAAAACACCCCCCTCCTTTCCCTTTCCCTCTCTCTCTCTCTCTCTCTCTCTCTCTCTCTCTCAAAAACCAAAAAAAAAAAAAAGGATGGACTGAAATCAAAGGACTGAATTTCTACTTTAAAAGTATACAAGAATGAATTCAACCTCTAAAATACATGTTGAGCTGTTACATGTTGAAACAAATCAGAAAAAGAACTCACATGATCCTCAAACTCAGGGCTAGACAGATTCATTGAGAGATTTCTCATCAACAACAAGATCTGGACAGCCACCAAAGTAAATGAATTAGTTGCAACAACATACTTGAAACATTATATGCTCACAGACATAGATGAAGAATATTATTAAACACATTCTAATTTTTTTTATATTAATTTACTTTTGACAATATTTTGAAGTTAGGCACCTCTTTAGAGCACGAATTGACAAATTCCAAAAGGAAAATGTAGGCATAACTTCTTAGAAAAGTTCCCTCCAATGAATAACAATAATGATAACTTGATTGTTTTTGCCCAGATTTCATCCAAAGTGATGGCCCACCAGATTATTGGACTGTGAATGTTTCTGGTAAATTGTATATACATCCCACATCCCTTTATGAAAAGTGAGTGTTTTTTAAAATTCACTTTTCACAAAGGGATGTGGGTGTGCTCATCATAATGCGAGGGTGCATATAGAATTCCATTTTCTTCTATTACGCTTTATCTATTCTCTTCATGATTTTTATTTTTAACAGGTTTGAAGAAATGCCGAGGAGACCATCACGCCGTATTGGTGGCACCTCACGTCCGACAGGTGAAGACGCTAGTACTTCTAGCGAACCACCGAGAGTGCGGACGAAGATTGGCGTTGCTAGACCTCCTCGCCGAGGTGTGCATGCCAGTTCTTCGACAAGCATCCGTCAACGGCCAACAGCGTCTGAACGAAGACGCAAAATGGTTCAGGATCCACTGCCCGAGCCAGTTGACGAGGATATAGAGAGCTCTTCAGAGGATGATTCCTCAGGGGATGAAGCAGGGCCGTCTAGTCCTCCACAACTGGCTAGTCATACTATAGAGGCAACAGGGGAGGATGATGGATCAGATGAGGATGCACAGCCATCTAGTCCACAAGCAGCGGCAGCAGGTGACGGTCCTATTCCCGGCGGTCCCGCCGACCTATCCGTCCTTGTGAGTATTAGGACGCACGTGGCCATTTCCATATGGGACGGAGAGGTAAAAGTTAATTATTTTAATGTTTTAAGTAATTGTTTTCCAAATAAGTTGTTTCTAGTCTATAATAACAGACGTTAATGAACATTTACACTTGTAATGTGCAGGAACGTGGCCCGCTCAAATGTATCAGTCATTGGCGTCAGCTGAAGGACTGGTACATACCTCTTCCTGAAGATGGATTGGATCTCTACGTGCCTATGTTTCGCGCTGTCATAGACGAGTCTGGACTGGCAGACCTGAGGCGTTTCAGCTACCGATATATCTCTTCCCCCTTGGTTTCGGCCTTTGTTGAGCGATGGCAGCCCGAGACCAATACCTTCCACATGCCGTTTGGGGAGATGACGATCACTTTAGATGATGTGCGTACTCTTCTCGGCATCCCAGTTACGGGACTTCCCATCCACGTATCTACTAGTATGGGATTTACTGAGCAAGTAGATCTGCTGGAGCGAGGACTGGGTGTGGATAGGGCATCTGCGGCAGCAGAGTTGAACCTGGCACGAGGTGGGGTAGTGAGGATGGGATGGATCCGCCGGGTGTGCGGTGATATATCTCCTGCGTCATCCGTTGAGGAGGTAGAGTGTGCAGCCAGAGGCTATCTTCTTTATTTGTTAGGTTGCACACTATTCACCGATAAGTCCGCCACTCGAGTCCCTGTCTACTACTTATCTTTGCTGATGGACCTGACTCGGGTCCGTGATTATGCATGGGGGGCTGCTGCACTGGCGTATCTGTATCGCCAGTTGGGGACTGCCACGAGGGCAGATGTGCGACAGATTGCTGGATATCTGACACTGCTCACGGTAAGAACAATACATTGGTATATACAATTTATATATACATTTACATGCTCAATAATAAATTACTAGATTGAATGATTACTAATTATTTTATTTCCAGTCCTGGGTGTACGAGCACTTCCCATTCACCCGTCCTCCTGCACAGTGGGGATACACTGCAGGGATGCCTCTCGCAAGCCGCTGGAATCCTGGTCAGGAATCCGGAAATGCGAGAGAAAACATACAGCTGATGCGGGAGAGGTTGGATGCACTACATCCGAGCGAGGTGAGCACCCACCACATGAGAGTCCTTTACGCATATTTTACGTTCTTTTGTGGTTGCTTAGATGGAACATTATATTAATTTCTTGTTTCATTTATACGTGACAGGTCAGTTGGGATCCATACGTGAGTGCCAGGGCTCAGCACCCATTACATCAGATATCCTTCTTCTGTGGTTGCTTGAGAGCCCTAGATGTCATTGAACCCTACCACCCACACAGGGTTCTTCGACAGTTTGGCTACGTTCAGACTATCCCATCCGCACCGCTCGCCCCCATTCGTGCATCTCGGGGAACTACTGCTGGTAAATACAAGGTCTCTTATGCATTTCTCGATCAATACTGGGTTACCTGGGAAGACCATGTATTATCTTTGGCACACCGCGGCCGTCGAGTCTCGCATGCATGGGAGTGTTCCTCGGACTACATCGAGTGGTACACTAGGACATCACACACCCGTGTACAGAACCCCGCCCGCCATTCCCACTATGACCCCAATGAGGGTAGAGATGACATGACTCCAAGAACTGTAAGTACATTTTTACCTATCATAATCCTTTGACATTGATGCATCATATTCATTTGACACATTGTATTGTTTGTTATAGATCCATCGAGCGAAGGACCATATTCGTGCCACGCTTGCACGAACGGATGAGCCATCTGACTTCTATATTCGGGCATTGCAGACTACCCTCGAGATTCTGGAAGGCTTGCCAGTGACATACCGCCGGCGTTCGTAGCAGCGTTGATAGTCATATCTTTGGATTGTTCACACTGAGTTTTTTTTGATGAAATGTATAAGAAACTTCATGGAGGAATACAGTTACATTTTTTTTTTGAATCGATGTGTATTCCGAAAAATTAAATGTATTACAAACTTTAATGTGTCAATCGAAGAATTTTGTCATTTTGTACGGACTTCTATTCTCTTTGTCTTCTTATATGAGATGGTTGTTGTCTTCATTTTTTAGATGAAAAATAATAGATCTGCTCGGCACATGTTGGCTGTGCAGCTCACGGAACATGTTGGCTGTGCAGAATTGCTGCTTTTTGCACGGAACATGTTGGCTGTGCAGAATCGTTTTGCACGGAACATGTTGGCTGTGCAGAATTGCTTTGCACGGAACATGTTGGCTGTGCAGAATCGTTTTGCACGGAACATGTTGGCTGTGCAGAATTGCTTTGCACGGAACATGTTGGCTGTGCAGAATCGTTTTGCACGGAACATGTTGGCTGTGCAGAATTGTTTTGTACGGAACATATTGGCTGTGCAATACACAGATTCATTCTCTTGTGCCATATAGAAAACAT
Source organism: Camphora micrantha (assembly GCA_003546025.1). Taxonomy (NCBI): domain Eukaryota; kingdom Viridiplantae; phylum Streptophyta; class Magnoliopsida; order Laurales; family Lauraceae; genus Camphora; species Camphora micrantha. The sequence continues at coordinate 5,955,874 of QPKB01000009.1, read as the reverse complement.
TGCTCACAAGGGTCTTCACTAATATTGTTCACAACATAATAGCATACAAAAATTAATGACACAATAACATAATAACATACAAGTTTACATCACATTGAATGTGCAATAATTTAATCACTGTCAATGTTAACCGACTCCTGGGTTGCAACACTCTCTCCAATAATTTCTTTGAATCGATCGATGCTATAAGCATATGGTATTTGCCATCCATCTGCATTTGGGTGGTGGTGTATATGCCAATTTGTAGCAATGGGAGGCATGGGAGCCCCGGGGGTCATAAAGACCTGTACGAAATGGTTTCCATTGACAAAACCAATGGCGATAATTTTGTGAGAGCAAGGTGGAATCGGGGATGACTTCAAAGGCAGGAAAGTAAGGCATTGCTGCACGGAAAGGTGGACCAATACAACGTTATAATATGAAGCAATCAGGTGACCCATGTCTGGCATTGTCATCCAACGATCATATGAAGGATTGCTATCATAATACGCCAATGCATAATACAGCTCCCCAACCCTCTCATCTCCTCCATATACCAATGAATAATAGTGCTGATACCTCTGCAGTTCATTGCTCAAATCCAGTCTAACCTGCTTCCAACTATCCTCACCCATGCCCAGAAGACCAGCTATGGCTCTGAATCCACAATTACCATCCGCAACAACATCCTTAACAGTCTCTATATAAGGTCCTAGAGACTTAGGAAGCAAATGCTCTAACGTGCATGATCGAGAGCGGCGGACACTCAGTTTTTTAGGTTGCTTCTCCGTTACACCCAGACGATTTGATCCAGGTAGAACGCTATCTTCGATCGAGAGTGCATACTCAAAAGCCGATGGCTCCCGACGCGTAGACGAATCCAACTTCTTCTTCTTTGAGGATGAACGACCCCGAGTATTGAATTTAACATCTGGCTCAAGAAGAGAAGTAGACGAAGGACACCCCAATTCTCTGAGTTTTTTCAATATTTGTATTTTTCCAGCGTCATCAGTACTCTGAAATTTCTTATTGATCAACTCGAATTCGGAAGTTGTGGTCAACTCGATGGCTTCATTCACTTTAGTGGAGTCTAAATTGAGCTTTCTCCAGTACTGATGGACACAACTCAGTGGTATTTGAGTGCCTTCCCTTATGTATTCGGCAATTTCGTGTGCACATGGTAATCCATGGGTCCGTCGAATTACACACCCACATGTCGCCGAATCAGGACCAATATAACCAGCTCTTATCGACTCATTCAGGATTATATCCAAAGCATTCCTTGATATAAATCCTCTCAACTCACGAAACCATGCCGGTTTGAACTTATGTTGCACGGTGTTCATGCTCTTTTCAAAAGAAGCCTTTATCTCCGTAAAGAGCAACTCCAGCAATGCATGTATTACCTTCCAGGACGCATCAAAGCTACAGTTCGATGTGCCAAGGTGTCTCTTCAATTTTGCATGTGCGCTCTCAGCCCTGTTCGTAGTTACGTTTCCAAAGTGCATATGCCGATCCGTCCAAGCAGCCACAAAATGTTCCTTGTGGTTATTCAACCACGAGTTCTTCACATAATCAACAGCATGTGGATACCCACAAAAATTCCTTTCCAATGAGCTTAGAAGTTGACTGTAGTCATTTTCCGTGGGAGAGACTACCAACATGTTCCAACAAGTTATAAACGCATCCCATCTGTCGTTGGTCTCAAAATACTTCTTACAATTTGCCAAGATGTTCCTTGAAATATGCCACCTGCATAATAAGTTTGCTGCATTCGGAAAAACAATGTTAATTGCATTAATCAGAGCTAACTCTCTGTCGGTGACAATCACACGGGGCATAATGCATCCATCCATTAATTCTTTCAGCCTCTCCAAAGCCCATCTGTAATTGGCCTCCCTCTCTGATTGAAGGTACACAAAAGCAACGGAGAAAGTCAATTGAGTAGATGTGACACCAAAAATCTCAAGCAAGGGAAGTCGATATCTATTAGTCTTGTATGTGGAATCCATTATCAAAACTTCTGGAAACGCACGTAACAACTGAATAGATGATGGATGTGCCCAGAATAGGTCCATCATAGCATCCGTAACGTCTTTGCTAGTGTGATACTCAATGTAGTTGTTCTGATCCAAATGCATCATGAGTTGCTGCATCTGTGATCGACCGGCCAATTCAGTCACCCTCCACTTCTGACGAGCATTGTAGATACTCTTCATCGTAGTGGTGTTGTGTACGTCCCTTTCCTGTAATGTTCGAAGGATGTTCCTCGGCTTCACCAAACTCTTCGACATATCAATCAAAACATTGATTTCGTCTCCAGAAAGCCTCCCGGCGAACGAGTGCCCCTCGAGATGTTGTGCATTTGGATGATTATGCACTCCACAAACCACTGTTAACATCCAATCATCGTCATTTGCCAACTTCCGGCCCTTCAAAGCAAAAGGGCAACTACATTTCTTCGTTCCCGTTACCTTATTAGGATTTTTCTTGTGGCAGACATTCGAAGGACCCTTATAACTTCCGCTTCTCTCACAAGATAAAACTATTCTCGGCTTCCTATCATCTCCACCAGCATCTGAAGTTTTGATTACAATTACCAAGCCATGTTTCTTTCCAACTTCCCTTGTCCATTGGATTAGGTCCTCTCGGCTTCTGAATATTGTGTCAGTGGTGAAAACATTAGTAAAATCCAAAGAGCACTCACTGGCACCGGTTGATTGAATCTCCTGAAAATATGAATGATAAATCTTAGTACATTAATGCACAAGACTATATGCCATCCTTGTGAAATGTGCTCGGTTTACTTCTGCTGTGCAAAATTAGTTTGCACGGCAGACTTCTGCTGTGCAAAATTAGTTTGCACAGCAGACTTCTCCGTGCAAAATTAGTTTGCACAGCAGACTTCTGCCGTGCAAACTAATTTTGCACAGCAGAAGTCTGCCGTGCAATCTAATTTTGCACAGCATAAGTGTGCCGTGCAAAATATATTTGCACGGAAAAGAGTTGCCGTGCAAATGCAAGATGTTTGACACTTTTTGGCCGTGCAGTATGCATTTGCATGGCTCTGGATTACCGAGCACGACGCGCGAATTTTAAATTAAGCGTTGGAAAGGAAGTCAAGATGTATACCTCCTCTTCATGGATCGTCAGTTGCTTGTCCATATTGAAAAATGCCTACTTCAAATCGAAAATGTGGTGTAGGGAGATGAGTACCTCTAATATCTTTGAACAAATGGAGGAGACTTGAATAAACTTTTTAATAGTTGGAGAAAGATGATGAGGAAGGAGAAGAAATTCAATGAAGATGAGTGCAGATGAATAGTTTCGAAACAGTGGATAAATGTGATAATGAAGGATAAGAAGAAGAAAAGGAGGAGGAGGAGATGAGTAGAACCAAGGGCAGGGCAACGAGACGATGCTAAACAGCCAAAGGAAGCAGAGGATGATGGAGAAGGGTTGTTTCGTCATTTCACATGGGGGGCATTTTGGTAATAAAAAAAAATTTAAAATGTGGGTGTGTACAGCATTACATGTGGGTGCCAATAGAATCACCCAAAATGAAAATAGCAAGAGTTGGATATTGTATATCTGAGCAGATGTATGGATTGATTTTATTAGTAGATTGCAAGGAATAAGCTGCTATTGCTTTAATCAAGTAATATACATGAAAAGATGCGGGTCAAACTAAAAAAGTATAAAATTCAAATAAAAAATTAAAAAGAGATTTTTTTAGCAAGCCAACTAATATACATGTCCGACACTCATTTGAAGGTGTTGTGTAAAATAGGAATAAATTGTTTTTGTTCAAATGAATGGCCAAAAGAAATTTGAATTGAGGGGAAGAGATACTTTTGCTTGAATAAAGCAACTGCTTTGGAGCTGTTACTTCTCTTTTGCAACAAACGAAGAGATATAGACTATAGTACATTACATTTGGATGACAGACAACAGCAAATTGTGTCAGTGCTTGATTGATAAAGCCAATTGGGCTCTCTACCACGTGAAGAAGACGGGGCTGATGGGATTTGTCAATGTGATGTGATGTGTGACCAAACGACGCATGATGATAAGATGAAAATAGGGATGGTGGGCCACGTAAGAGGGTGGGCACATCTGTAATTAATGGGGATCCTACGAGAGAAATATTGACTAATGGCCCTCATCCCATCCATTGGGTTTACCCATAGGATTATAAATGGGTCGATATCGGACTATTCAGGATAAGGTGGAATCGTATCCGGATCTGGAAGCGTTTCGGAATCTATTTCTTGGCTCCAGTTTACTAGTCTGGATTTAGGTTCGGATTTAAATAAAGAATGATATTAAAAATATATGAGTTTTAGGAGATATTTTTAAAAATTGAGGTAATATATAGGGTCTCGAGTCTCCGGGTCCGAACCAAGGTGGAACCGGATCCAGACCCATTTACTTATTGGAGCCTAAATAAAGATCCAGACTTAGTTTTTAACGGGTCGGAACCTCCGGATAATCGGAAAATCAGGTACCCATTTACATCCTTACCTATCTAGACTCATCTGTAACGATGGACTCGGGAATTCTATGAATCTTGGCTCTTTAATTTTTTATTAGATTTTTTAACATTCAAGTACAAAGGAGGATTAAGAGATTTCACACCTATTAATTTGGCACTTTACTAATACAAAAAAAGTAAAGTAAAGCATCATTTTTCGGAGAATATATCACATTAAATACATTTTATTCAAAACTCGCCCTATCTTTTTCGAAAAAAAAAAGGTCAAAAATCAACTACCTTTATCCACTAAAATTCAAATAAACTTCACTTTTCCATGCAAAAAGGTCAAAAAGATTCTATAATAAACAACTAAAAATAAAATACCATTATAACCCACTTATATTTTATTATTTCTTTAAAATCATCTTTACTTCACTTCACTCTATTAGTAGAGTTACAAAACTAGCTAGAGAATTTATAAATACTCCAAATAGGGCTTCTTCCATTGTTGCATTTTCATTGTGATCTTCTAAAGTTAAGATGGCTGGAAGGGTGCCAGCCCAGAGGTTTTTATATAGCGTTTTCACTTCTTAAAATATTACACTTTGGATGGTTGTTAAAAATTCAAAGGGTATTTTTAAATGATGGGTTTTATTAAAATCCAATTATATTTCTCTTACACGTTGAAAGTCTTTTGAAGTTGTAAAATATGTCTCTCTATTCTCATGTCCACGAAACTGAAATAGATGACGTCAATCAGCACTTTGAATCTGAAAATGGCTATTTGCATATATTTCCATGCACTTCTAAGTTCTAACTACCAAATATCCTATTAGCTGAGTTACAGCTTTGGGACAATCAAGAAACAAGCTTAAGAACAAATATCCTATTTTCAAACACTCATACTTGATCTTAGTCAAAAGGCCGAGAAAGGAATTGCATATTCCTCATACATGTACTACAAAATAGAAAGAGAAGGGAACTGACTTCTCATGGGCTGCAACGAAATAGGAAGATTTAGAAATATGGTACATACCTGATTAGAATTTAGCAAAGAGGAGGTACTCAGAACTTTGCTTCGGATTGCTGTTTTCCCAAACCGATTGTGAGAGATACCATGAATCGGATCTGAGTTACGGCATATATGAGATACACTCAAGCTAGAGCTAGAAGGAAGTAATTGGGAAAGGTTTGCAAGACTTGTGTTGACCTCTGCTTATGAAGAGACTCAGAAAGAACAAGTAAATGATCAGGGATCAGCATTATTAGTGATTAAATTTTCTGAAAAGGTCTCTCAGTCATACTAAAGATGGCTTGGTAGATCTAATTGTCAAAGATGTCGGCAGTCTTGAGAGAGGGAAGACATTGACTTGTTGACTTGGGAAGTAAAAAGGCTGGGAGGTGCCATGCAAATTCTATAATTGCTTGTCTGGAAAAGAGAAATCTGATACGGCAATTAAATTGCTTCAAAAAAAGGGAAAAAAAAAAAACAACAGACCAGCATAAGTTCAATCCAAACCTGCCCCATTCATTAATTTGGTTGAAATGTTAAACGGTCACTTAATTCTTAAGCATAACTACGGTTGGTTGACAGGTCATACTTGAGTTGGTCAGCTTGGTTTCGCTTCATATATAAAATTGGCTGGTCAAATAGTAAGAATTGACTTATATCTTCCGAATCCAACTTATTTGGTAACCTGTTCAAAATGTTGGACCCGTACGCTGAATTACCTAATTGGAATGATCGTTTAGATCAAGAATCTGCACTGATATTTTCCCGAGAGCATGGATCAGCCAGAGAAAAGTAGGAGTATCGCATATCGGAATGGGCATTTATCTTATATTCTTAACTATTAGAGGGATCCCTCTAATAGTTTCAATGGAGAATCCACATCAGACGGAGAAAATGCAGTGTGCAGTGTGTTATGATCTTCTTCTAGCATCCATCATTTTCTGATTCCAACCTTAATTTAGAAATTCCACGAAAGCAGTACATTCATTTGGAGCTATTTGGATTTTCTATAGCCATGGAGTTCCACTCCCTCCCTCACGGTAAGTGGGAGCGAGGACACTCCAAAGATCCAAACTCAAAGATAGTGCCAAGTTTCTTGGGCATGATCCGGTCTAGAGATGGACATGCTCTATATTTCCACCTAAACATATAGGTTACAAGGTGGTGTCGATCCACGCATAAATGTGCACTCGGGACTCAGATGGTAGGCCTCACCCATTAAGGTACATGGACCTAATCCATTTAGTCTGAATCCTATGTGTCCTTGGGTAGAATGATTGGAGCTCTGATGTGACCCACCTATTGAAAATCCAAGCCGCTAAAAATGAACGTTCTCTCCATGTATTTGACCTCCTTAAATTTTATTCTAATAAAAGTTGATCCTTAATCATATGATTAGTAGCATAATTCAAGGGGAGGACGTTCGTTTTTAGGGACTCGGGCTTTCAACAGATTAGCCCTTACCTTGGAGTTCCACTCATTAATCTCATGATCCTTTTGAGTAATACACTCATATGATCTTGAATCAAACCCATTATGTATATGGCAGACCAAATTACTAATTGTATGCCACTCGGTTTTTATTTCAGCCTATAATGTACATATACTCGCAGCATGAGGAATAGCCCGTGTTAATGACAAGGCTTGTGCCTATCATCTTGATAGGTGAAGTCAACTTGGCCAAAACTCATCAAGTTGAAATAACATGATCACATAAAGCAACACTCAGCCGATATTCCGGCATCAAAAGTAAACACTACACAGACCTAAACAGAGGAAATAATAAATAAATAAATAAAGCTAAATGGCATCCAACGGCTATAACGCATTTGGCTGTGAGTAAAAACATGAAGGAATCTAGTCAGTTTCTCACAGCGGTAGGGTATCCTTTTAGACAAATTTTTTATTGGATAAAGGTGGTGGATTTTTCAATTTTTTTGAAAAAGATTGAGGAAATTTTAGATTAAAATGTTTTTAATATGACATTTTGTTTGTAAAATGAAGACTTTACTTGACTTTTACTATGTTAGTAAAGTGTCAAACTAGCCCTTAGAAAATTTATAACTACTCCAAACAGGGCTTCTTTCAAAGAAACAGGCCTTAATGGCTTGTTCCATGGATTTGGATTTTCCTCCACGCCAACATAATTAGGGAACACTTATTGAATATTGAAGCCCAAAAAATATAGGTCAACCTAATTCATTCCCGGTCAAAAAATTTTACCCCCAAAATCAAGTTGATAACTATGGAGATTGATTGTTTCAACGGAAAACATGTCAACAAATATGCATAACTTATATTTATTATGATTCTTATAGATGCTCAGTGTTGCGGAGAGACCCTTTCTTATGGGGCAGAAATTGATGATATCCTTTAAACGTGGAAGGTTTTTGTTTTCCACTGCTCAATATTCAATAGGTGGGCCCACCAATGGAATTTCAAATCCTTTAGCTCAAGCCATTGGGTTTTTTTATACCATCACCATTAGACTTCAAGTTTTGTGCCTAATGACCAAAGTCAAGATGTTTCTCCAGAACTTCGCGGTGCTCCTACATTTTTTGCAATATCAGAATAATGTTAATGGATTATTGAAAATATCCATTGAAATATAAAGAAAAAAAGATTTTATTCGATTTAAAACAAGGCAATTGTATATAGAATATCATATAATTCAATAAAGTTTTAGACGATATCCTAAAAAACGAACGTGATATAAATTATAACAATAACACACATGATTGCTTTTATTATTTAATCATTTAAAGAAATAAATTATCACAATAACACACATGATTGCCTTTATTATTTAATCATTTAAATAAATAATTCTTTTTATTTTCCTTTAACTTTTAAATAAATAATTCACTTCTATGAAGTTAATTACATGAGAATGTGACCAACTCAAAAGATGGGTCGGATAAAAAAATTCCCACCCATTTTGATAAGAAGAGTGAGAATTAGCTATAAAATATAAGAGCGAGAGTAAATTATCAATCTACGGAATAGGCACCAAGTTTTATAGGATATCGAAAAAATGATACATTAGATAGAACTTCTGAAAATATATCTTTACTTTGGTATTTGGGGCTGAAACCAACGGTAAATGGTGCCAGCACGCACAGGAAAAACCCAATTACTTATGTAAGTAAAAGCGTCCAAGTGTAGAGCTCCATCTGATAATCTTAGATTCCCTGGCACCTTACATTATTTTCATTGAAGTGCTTGGGTAGTATGGTGCACGGACAGCCATGTGCTTCTGCCTATCAATGCATGTGCATTTCTAGGCCAAAATTGGTGTAGGCTTGTGAGCAGTGGGTCCCATCCATGTGATGTCCTAGTTAAATGGGCCATTATGCATTATTTGTATGGTACGGCTGTAATAGTGATTGTGGGCCACTCAGTGATTTTTAATTGAACCGTCCATGCGTTATTACAATTATCGCTTTTGGCTTTTGGGAGCGTCAAGTGCAGAAGACTCGTTCAAACAAATATCTAGCCCGTTTTAGAGTAGGCTTGCTCTCATGCGAGCTGAGGCAATTTGCAGGCCACCTCTCAGCCTACCTTTTAGTTAGTCCGGCTCTCTTCAGATCCTCATTCCCCATGATTTGACAACAGGACCAATTTCACTCTCATCAATTCTTTATCCATCCATAAATTGAATATGAAAAAATTCTACAGTTTTTATACCACTTGTAGGGACATTTCATAATAAGCTCTGATTTCTACAAATACACAGGTCAGGCTTGCCTTAATGTTAACTTCTGAACTCGGTCAGCCTCGGTAAAAGTATCAGCCGACTCCCCCCCTCTCTCTCTTCTTATGCAGCTCGGTAAGAGTACCAAGCATGCGTAGTTAGGCAACAGTGCCAAGTTGAATTCACAATAAGACCATGTTTGATATCCTCAGGCAACTCGGTTAGTCGAGGTGGTACTATGTCAATCAACATTAATGGGATTGCGTTGGATATAGATAAGGCGTGGATCTTATCTGACCATCCCATCAACAATCATGCAAAATGTTAAGGTATGGTCCGATGGGACAGTACCTCTACCTACCTCCACTAAGGAGAAAGGGTATGGTCTGATGGGACTATACTCTCACCAACCCCCACTAAGGAAGGGTCTGAGGAGTCCAACACCTATATATATATGAATGAGGTAAAGCAAGCAAAGGTATGCAAGACTTGAAACCTCAGTATTTTATTCATAAAACCTTCTCATATAAGGGTTGAACCTACTCATATGAGGATTCAAACCATAGTATATGCCCTGCGATCTTGAAGTCTGAAGATTGTATATCAAATACAGGGGTTTGCTGAATGAAGCAATAATAACACAATATTTCTTTCACCCAACCTTATTACACAGAATTGAAGCTTGTGAATATGCTTTGTCAGACCTTCACATATGACCACACTGAAACCTCAGTATTTTATTCATAAAACCTTATCATATAAGGGTTGAACCTACTCATATGAGGATTCAAACCATAGTATATGCCCTGCGATCTTGAAGTCTGAAGATTTTCTATCAAATACAGGGGTTTGCTGAACCAAACAATAATAACACAGTATTTCTTTCATCCAACCTTATTACACAGAATTGAAACCTGTGAATTTGCTTTGTCAGACCTTCACATATGACCACACTGAAACCTCAGTATATTATTCATAAAACCTTCTCATATAAGGGTTGAACCTACTCATATGAGGATTCAAACCATAGTATATGCACTGCCATCTTTAAGTCTGAAGATTTTCTATCAAATACAGGGGTTTGCTGAATGAAACAATAATAACACAGCATTTTTTTCATCCAACCATATTACACAGAATTGAAACCTGTGAATTTGCTTTGTAAGACCTTCACATATGACCACACTGAAACCTCAGTATATTATTCATAAAACCTTCTCATATAAGGGTTGAATCTACTCATATGAGGATTCAAACCATAGTATATGCACTGCGATCTTGAAGTCTGAAGATTTTCTATCAAATACAGGGGCTTGCTGAATGAAACAATAATAACACAGTATTTCTTTCATCCAACCTTATTACACAGAATTGAAACCTGTGAATTTGCTTTGTCAGACCTTCGCATATGCCATCTAATACCAAGATTTTACATCGAATACAAAAGGAGACTGATTAGATTGGCAAGTACTCTGGTGAAGCACTACTTACATTGATCAGATTTACAATAATTACATTAATAACATCCTATCCGAAAGATAGTTCCAGTCATATACAAGAGATTAATTAACAGATATCTGCACATTGTCAATACAAAATCTGTCACAAGGAGCTCAAAATAGCACAGCATGTGCCACCCATCCATCTTGTGAAGAACCGTCTTCTAAAACTTGGTCCTGCAACAAGAAATATCTTAAATTAATCTCAAGCAAAATAAAAGTAAACTAAGAAAGTATGAACTGCATTTTTAAACAATGCTTATCAAATTAAGATTCAATTACCCATTGAACTATCCTGAAGTTCGCTCTTATATAGAATATGAAAGATAGTTCCATTCATATACAAAAGATTAAGTAACATATATATGCAATTTGTCTATACGAAAGATAGTAGGCTCTTCTTTGTAGCTTGGTTGTTGGAAGTATAACTATGAAAGTCTTTTATGCCTGCCTTTTCTTCTTTCATTTTACATGTTCATTGTTTCCTCCTTCCTTCTAATAAAAAGTTTTCATTATTGACAAACAAAAAATGAAAAGTGCAATTCTCAAACCATTTAGTATGTAAGGGGAGAAAATATTAACAGAAAAATGACATGAAGGAAACCCATGTCACCAAATCAGCAAATTAGCTCAAAAAAATTGAAAACAGCAAAACCCAAGTTTTAAAAAACCCACACTGCAATTCAATTCAGGGTTTACAATCTCCCAGCGATTTGAGGGTTTTCCCCTCTTTCGATTTCCTTATTAGAGGGAAGACCAAAAAATGGCCACTGCTAAGGAAGACGAGAAAAATGGGGCTGCTACTCCTGGGCGGATCCTCTGCTGGGATTTCTTGCGATGGAGAGCGAGAGAGAGATGAGAACCAAAGTCTGCAATGATGGGGGAGGCGCTGCCCAGGTAAGAGGCAGAGAGAGCGGTGCTGCTGCGCCTGGGCGGATCCTCTGAGTGAAATTTCTTGCGATGCACAGCGAGAGAGAGAGATGGGAACGGAGAGGGGAGATGTGGGTGTTGCTGCACCTGGGCGCATCCCTTCTTGCGATGGAGAGAGAGAGAGATGGGAACGGAGCAGGGAGACAGACGCGTGAGAGCTGCTAGGGCATTCCCTTCCCGTTTTTCTTCTTACTCATGAACTTGGCGGGCTTTGAAAATTTGGAGCGGGCTTCCAATTGAAATGGTCCATTATTCAAAATGAGATCCCAGCTGGAGTCCAGCTCAGCATCCAGCTGGGATCGGTCCAAAATTCGGAATTCAAAGTCGGTCCATATAGACTTGGACCGAATAGTTGTCCCGATTTGGAGACCGATCCTACGTGGCGGACCACGTGGCAGTGAGGTGGACCAAATTGTGTATTCAGATTTTCATATGAGCGGGAAAATGAAAAAAAAAAAAAAGAAGGAGAAGAGGGTCTCTGGGCAAGAAATGCCCAAATTCCGTTTCTGCTTCTTCTCCCTCTTCAACCCCTTCTCCACCGTCGACATCCTCGCTAAGATCTGGATCTGCCCTTCTGCTTTCACCGCAACCACTTCCCCCTCACTACTCCTCCATCTCCGACGACAACCTCCCCGCCGAGCTCTTCCCCGAATACACCACTCCCAAACGGTCTCTGCCCACTTTCCTGGATCTCATCTCTCAAGGGCTCGGAGACAAACGAAGGCAAATCGCTGTGCCTGATTCTTCTCCCTCCCAAACGGTCTCTGGATCTTGGGGCAGAGATGGCCTGACGCACACCAACGCTCTCCTTTCAGTCTTTCCCTTCTCCCCCAACCCACCAACCTCACTCTCTCTCTGTGTCTCTGTTAGAAAAACAGACGGTGGTGATTCGCTAGAAAGGGAAGACTGCTTCCAAGCCCTTGAGAGATGACTACAGTCAAATCCCTGCTCATTGACTGACACCTTTGATTTAGAACAAGTGGAAGAACAATTAGGATTCAGGGTTTCTAATCTTAGGTTGAAGACTGCTTACTCAATTTTTCTGTGGTAACCATGGACAACCATACATTAGACCTTAGCTAGAAGAACCATATGCTGAGGACATTGCGGGTGGTTGTCTGGTTGTAAGACTATTTATGGGCAGGCAACAGTATTCCTTTCTGTTCATGTTTTGTTGTTGTATTTGAGAGTGATGAATGTTTTACATACGTATGTAATGAATATACCTTTTCCTTGACAGTGGTGGCAATCAACTCTCCCACTTCCTTTACAGACGACACATGGTGGATGCGGCTTCTTTCTTACATCCCTCCAAACATTTGACTGTAGTAAATAACATCACCACATTCATCATTAGGAAACTTCTACAAGCATATATTATCTAGCAGCACCAAACAAAACAAACATTTCCTTCCAAGACCAAGCAAATTCACCAGTACTTGTATCTGGGGATGCATCCTTCCAAAACCAAGCAAATTCATCATTAGGAAACTTCATTGCAAGCTCTTAGTACCAGACATGGTTTTCAATTTCCAGCTATGGGTTCCAATTTCCACCTTGCCCCTTACCATTCAAAAAAAAAAAAAAAATCCACCTGGCCCCAAAAAACAGAAAAAAAGAAAAGGGGGGCAATGCTATAGACAATGGGTTCAGATGGATAAATTTATGCATGTATTAATTACAATCAGCAACCTTGAAGAATCACTGTTTAACAAGCAGGTAAGAAAGGGGAAAGGTAAAGGTTGAGCTAAATTAGCTCTGGAGAGTAGACCTCTAGTATTAGTAGTAGTTAGGATTTGGGAAGAAAGATGAGCTGAGAAGAGGAGAGAAGTGTTTTCTTTATATATTACCTCGGTTCTGACGATCCAGGAGGGTTTTGAGAGGGCCACGCGCGACCAACATGGGTTAGGGTTCCCCTTCTCATTTGAAGGAGATAAGCCGTCCAATCTGCGGGCCACTGTCAGTGTCATCAGAAGCAACGGCCCTGATGCTGATGCCATCTCAATCAATTTCCCTTTCTAGCGAATCACCACCGTCTGTTTTTCTAACAGAGACACAGAGAGAGAGTGAGGTTGGTGGGTTGGGGGAGAAGGGAAAGACTGAAAGGAGAGCGTTGGTGTGCGTCAGGCCATCTCTGCCCCAAGATCCAGAGACCGTTTGGGAGGGAGAAGAATCAGGCACAGCGATTTGCCTTCGTTTGTCTCCGAGCCCTTGAGAGATGAGATCCAGGAAAGTGGGCAGAGACCGTTTGGGAGTGGTGTATTCGGGGAAGAGCTCGGCGGGGAGGTTGTCGTCGGAGATGGAGGAGTAGTGAGGGGGAAGTGGTTGCGGTGAAAGCAGAAGGGCAGATCCAGATCTTAGCGAGGATGTCGACGGTGGAGAAGGGGTTGAAGAGGGAGAAGAAGCAGAAACGGAATTTGGGCATTTCTTGCCCAGAGACCCTCTTCTCCTTCTTTTTTTTTTTTTTTTTTTTCATTTTCCCGCTCATATGAAAATCTGAATACACAATTTGGTCCACCTCACTGCCACGTGGTCCGCCACGTAGGATCGGTCTCCAAATCGGGACAACTATTCGGTCCATATAGACTTTCTGCTTTCTGAAACCCAGAAATTTTCAACGGTTCAAAACGTCCAACTATTTACATCCATAATTGGGGGGCATTTAGACGAAATTTGGTGGGGAGTCACATCACAAGGAGACAACACCATGTGCGGTGCGTTTGGATTTTCTCCCATTGCCTATCATGTCATTTTCGGGTTATCGCCTCACATCGAGTATGACTGCACTTCTGGACACGGTTGTAGGCCCCACCCGTAATGTGCCTGGTGGGGCTCATCCATTATGCAGTCCGAGTCAATGGATCATATTCAAACCCATTGTGCTTGTGGAACGATCAAAATAGTAATTGTGGGCCACTCAATGGTTTTTATTTCAACCATTCACACTGACCAAAATAGATTTATCACTTGGTGGCTTTTGGACGCGTAGAAAAAAAAAGCCGCCTAGAAATTGGATGAAAAAGAACTAGCGGAGAAAAGTGACAACCTCAATTTTCACCACTTCTTGTTTTTTTTTTTTTCCAGTGGTAGCAAACAGGTCCGATTGGACTAAACGGGTCGGATTAGCTTATTAAATGGGTTAGATTCTCCTAACTCCTATTTGATCCGCTTTTTTAAACATGTCAGAAAGTCATAACCCGCATTGTCTGCAGGTTAACTCGATCGAACCCACATTATCCGGCATAACCCTTGTGGGTTATTGCGGGTCAAGGTTGACCCACATAACTCGTATCCAAAGCTAAATTGATTAACAACTATCTAAGACATTAACCGTACATAAAGTTTAAATTACACCCAAACCGATAAGTTAATTTGTAAAAATAAGATAAGATCTAAAAGAACAACCCTTAACTTTATAAATTCTGTTGGTGCAAATTAAAACCTGTCATGATAGGCAATATGGACAAGCTTTGTTTGGGTTCTGATAAGTATAATGTTGATTTATTTCGTATACGATTTTAAATCAAACTTAGACTTAATTGATGTTGGGTTGAAGATTTAGGCTGAGGCATATGTGTCATTATGCCATAATTCACAATTCTCTCTAGCTTGTGCCTGCGTAAGGAAAAATATTGTTGAAACTAGTATGAACTCAGTTATTGCTTATTATTTTATTTTATTTATGTCATATCCGTATTATTCTCTTCATATCCATAATCCTCATACGAGATAAGAGCATGCAAAAGTATTCTCAAGTAAGTTGACAAAGGATTTACTTCAAAAAAAAGAAAAAGAATGAATTATTTATACAATGAGTGTAGCATACATTTTTTAAAATAGTAACTATTGAAATAGAATAACAAAATTAATAAAAATAAAATAAATATTTTTTTATAAAATTAAGTATTGAGTATAAGTTTTAGCTGTAAGAAAAGAATAAATGGGTTATGCGGGTCATGCGGGTTAAACGTGCTAACCTTAACCCGACTTGTTTAAATGATGGTTAAAAAAGCTTGACCCGCGACTGACCCATATATTATGTGGGTCGTGTTGTATGGGTCATATACGGGTTGAGTCAGGCTAGATTGACGGGTCAGATGGGATTTTGCCAGCTCTATATCTTTTCCCTCGTCAACCCAAAGTTCTTCAACAACAAGGGAGCAAAGCTTGCTCAGCAACTCGTCTTATGTGAGAAAAAGCAAAGTGAAAGAAAAGTAAAAAAACTTGTGTCTTAAACGATGCATGTGGGTTTTACGATGTAATCACTAACAAGTGACACTCTTTTATTGTTCAAATATCGCTCTTCTATAATCGTTCAAATAGCGCTCTTCCATAATTAGTGGGATCCACTGATTGAGTGATAACACAAATGCGACATCATTGCCTTTATCCTGTTGTTTCTTTTTCTTTTTTTTTTTTTTTTCAAGAATTAAAACTTTTTTGTTGACGTACATGGAAAAGTGATAAGCTCAAATCATAGGTCCACTTTGTTAGACCAAAAAGGTATGAGCAAATGTTGCCAGCACAAAGAAGACGAACACTTTGTATGATTGGAGGGATGAAATTCATCTTGAATGATTGATTGATCTATGTGTGTGCCCCATGATGAAAATCCAAAGAAGTGCCACACAGTTTCGTGTTGTATGGGGAAAAAAAATTAATATTTCAAAGGGCATGAGGAATAGGGCTGACATACGGGGAAAGGCCTAGTTCAGATCCACCAACAGTATATTGCCATTCATTTTTGTTGGGTAAATTGAAAACTTCATTAAATCAAGGGGATTTTACCAAAAAAAAAAAAAGAGAAGATTAGGTGACCACCATACAGAAAAGGTAATTTTAAGTGCCCTTGCACTAAATCAATCATTTTGCTCGAAAATGTAATTTTCTTTAACATTCTATCCTAGGGTTCCTATCGACCTTTTTTTTTTTTTAATGTTAAGGGTCCATAGCGACCTTGCGTTTGACCCGTTCATACATTTTAAGATTTAGAAGCCCGATTTTCGCTCTTGTTTGTTTCCTTCTTCTTCCTCTGCGTCGATTACGACTCCACATCAACTATCAGGCGTATCCACAATTGTTTCCAACGGTCCTCCATCGAGCCATGGAACTAAGAATTATGAAAAGGGTTTCTGAAAAGTAAAAAATCATGTTTTAGGGCAAAGTACAAACTCCACCTTTCCATTGGTCTGCCATTAACAATAGCATATGTACTTTAATGTTCTCCACCAAAAAACGACATGTGACTTTAATGGTCTTCAAGTGGTGGGAACATCCTATGGCGAGGAAACAAGTCGAGGATGGTCTTTTTTTTTCCAAGAAAAGGGAATGAGGGATGCGTTGTTAGATTTATAAAATGTCTACAGAGTAGGAGTAATAGTGAGAAGGAGCAATAGTACCGATCTGAAGTCTTGAAAAATTGTATCCTTCTGGAATTGACCGAAAGCAGAGGCAGATGCTTGTGACCGAGGCACGTCAGGCGACGCTTTCTTTAGGACGAGTTCCGCCCTTTCAGGATAAACCTTGATGCGAAGAGGATCTCTGCTGGAACTGCCCCTAGGATACAACGGCCTTCACAGATCAAGCTTGGTCGCACTCCAAGTTCAGATCAATCAATCTCCAGGAATCACAGAATGCTCACGATAAAGAAAAGAAGGGGAGAAAGAATAGAGAAGAAGTGTTTTTCTACAATTCAGACCACGTCATTTTATAAGAGAAAAAAAATGACGTTGAGCCACAATAAATCACGTTTAAACCAGCGATTAATCACGTTTAATCACAACGTTTAGCAACAATTAAAACTGCATTTTTAATCAACGTTTAAAAAGCAATTAATAAAAAATTAAAAGCATTTTATGAAGTAAACAAAAAACGTTTGAAATTTCTGCAACAAAAGCAGGCCATATCTAAGTATGGGACCCCCTCCAGACCAGGTTTGGAGGGATTTGCACCCCCCCCCCCCCCGCTTGCGCGCGATATAAACGCAGGATGTGCGTCGCGGACGCACGCCCGGTTAAACGTTTTCCGGACCAAGAGCCCTGGGTCGAGCCGGACTCGCGTGCGCGCATACGGCTCATGGTAAAAAGTTCCAATTGTTCTAATGTGTATTGGAAATGGAAAAGCATATAAAGTCACCTTAAAAAGTGAACTTTAGCAATGTGGGATGCCAAGTTCTCAAGTAGCCTTCACTTCCCACATAAAGCAAAAGAGCAAATGACAAAACACTTTTTGCTCAAGTCAAACCTTTGAATTTTTGAAACACCATAGAAAACCAACAATCTCCCCTTTGTTTCAAAAAATTTCAATGAGCATTATACTGGTAAGGTGACAGGTCTTGAACCTTACCGTCAAGATATATTTTTGAACTTTTTAGGAGTTAAAGGGACCAGAGTCTTGAACTTCAACTCTTTATATCGGTTCAAAAATACATCAAGTTTAATATACCTTGGAGTTTTTAGGTTAGCACTTTACGGCCATGCGCTTAATCCTGATTTTCATGAGTGCTCTAGAGAATCTGCCCAAATTCTCATAGGAAGCGGCCCCACTTCCACACTCATATAGGTGAGTCTATCAAGAGTGCTCTTGCAGCTTTACACCCCACCATATAGGCTATAGATCTCATTAAGGATTAAATCCAACCTCATTCGCTACAAGTTATGTACCAACAAATAATCTCACACAACAGGGACGAGTACCCTAAATGTCAGTACTTTATATCATCATGATAGTTTGTTTTTCCTATTGAACCTAGTTCTCGGGATCTCCGGTCATTAGGTTGGGTTACCACTATTGATGATTCATGGGCTTGAGACCCATCCCTTTGATTGTTTCTTTTATTTTTTCTCTTGCAATGCCTTTTGTCAAAGGATCTGCTAAGTTGTCATTGGATTTTACATAATCAATGGCAATCACTCCTCCACTGAGTAATTGTCTCACATAGCTATGTTGGAATCTTACTTGTCTAGACTTTCCATTGTATGTGACATTGTGTGCATTTATAATTGCTGCAGTATTATCACAATGAATAATAATAGGAGGAATAGGTTTAGTCCACAAAGGAATATCAAATAATAAATTTCTAATCCATTTTGCTTCAGTAGCAGCGGCTCCCATAGCCAAGAATTCGGAGTCTTTAGTGGATTGTGTAATTGTAGTTTGTTTTTTTGATTTCCAAGATATTGCAGCACCTTCCAATGTGAAAATATAGCCACTGGTAGACTTAGAATCGTCTAAATCCATGTTCCAATCAGCATCACTGTAACATTCAATTACAACTGGAAAACTAGAATAATACAATGCATAGTCTATAGTATGCTTTAAATATTTAAGTACTCTAGATACAGTATTCCAATGTTCAACACCAGGATTATTAGTGTATCTACTTAATTTGCTCACAGCATAAGCTATATCAGGGCGAGTACAGTTCATAGCATACATTAAACTACCAATCACACTAGCATATTCAAGTTGTGCTACACTATCACCATTATTCTTTACTAATTTAATACTTGGATCAAAAGGGGTAGACACTGGTTTACAGTTAAAGTGATCAAACTTTTTCAACACTTTTTCAATGTAATGTGATTGAGACAATTTAATTCCAGTGTCATCTTTAATAATCTTAATGCCCAGTATTACACTTGCTTCTCCCAAGTCTTTCATATCAAAGTTATTGGAGAGAAGTGACTTTGTTTCTCTAACACAATCCATATTAGTTCCAAAGATCAACAGATCATCAACATATAAGCATAAAATTATTGTAGACTCACCATAAGTTTTATAATAAATACATTTTTCAGCCTCATTTATTTTAAAGCCATTGGAAAGAATAACCTCATCAAACTTCATATGCCACTGTTTTGGTGCCTATTTTAATCCATTTAAGGACTTTAACAACTTACACACCTTATGCTCTTGTCCTTTTATTTCATAACCCTCAGGTTGATACATATAAATCTCGTCCTCTAGATCACCATTTAGAAAAGCTGTTTTCACATCCATCTGATGAATATATAAATTATGCACAGCAGCTATAGAAATCAAAGTCCTAATGGAGCTTATTCTTGATACAGGTGAAAAAGTATCAAAGAAATCTACCCCCTCCTTTTGCCGAAAGCCTTTGGCTACCAGCCGCGCTTTGTATTTTTCTATTGTTCCATCAGGTCTTAGTTTTTTCTTAAGAACCCATTTGCACCCTAAAGGCTTGGTACCTGAAGGTAAGTCAGCTAGTTCCCAAGTATGATTTGCTAAAATAGATTATATTTCATCATCTAATGCTTCCTTCCAAAAGGCAGCATCATGGGCAGACATTGCCTCCTTATAAGTAGATGGGTCCTTTTCTATTAGATAAGTCTCAAAATCAGAACCAAAACTAGTGGATGTCCTAACTCTCTTACTTCTCCGAAGTTGGGGTTCCTCTTTCTCTGGAATTTCTAGAATTCTAGTAGATGAGGAAGGTTCAGATGTAATCCTAGTTTTAAAAGGAAAAACATCTTCAAAGAAGTCTGCATCTCTAGACTCAACTAGAGTTTGGTCTCCAATTTTTAGGAATCTATAGGCAGCACTATCTTGTGCATAACCTATGAATACACATTCCCAAAGGTGGGGTCCTAACTTGGGCCTTTTGGGGTCAACTATTCTAACATGGGCAAGACAACCCCAAACTCTAAAATATTTAAGGTTAGGCTTTCTTCCCTCCCAAATCTCAAAGGGTGAACAATTTGTCTTAGAATGTAAAATTCTATTTAGGATATAACAAGAAGTTAGTAACGCTTCACCCTACAAATTTTTTGGACAACCGGATGAATTCAACATACAATTAACCATTTCAATCAAAGTCCGATTTTTTCTTTCTGCTATCCCATTTTGTTGAGGTGTGTAAGGTGCAGTAGTGGTTCTTTTAATTCCTTTGGATTCACAGAAGTCCAGAAAGTCGTTTGAAGTGTATTCTCCACCTCTATCACTTCTAAATTGAATTACTTTTCTATTTAATTTATTTTCAACTTCAGACAAATAAATTTTAAATTTAGATAAAGCTTCGTCTTTAGTTCTAATTAAATATACATAGGTATATCGTGAGCAATCATCAATAAAAGTAATAAAATAGTATTTTCCACCTCTAGTCATGGTGTTACTGACATCACATATATCAGAATGCACTAACTGAAGTAACTCAGTTTCTCTTTCCACTTTATGAAAAGGTTTTCGAGTAATTTTGGATTGAGAACATATTTCACATTTCTTATGTTCATCTTTATATTTGTCAATCAATCCATCATTACTCATACTTTTTAATTTTTTAAAATTAATGTGTCCTAGTCTACCATGCCAGTCAAAAACAGAAGCAACTATATAAGCAGAAGACGATGCATTATTATTGATTACATTTAACTTAAATATACCATCACAAGCATAACCTTTACCAACAAAAATACCTTTTTTACTGATTACAAACTGATCAGACTCTATTACCTGCTTGAAGCCAGCTTTGTTGAGAAGAAAACCAGAAACTAGATTTTTTCTCATCTCTGGAGCATGAAGCACATTCAGCAATGTCACAGTTTTTCCAGAAGTAAGCTGAAGTTCAACCTTCCCTTTACCAATTACTTGTGTAGTAACGGTAGTTCCCAGAGCAAGCTTACAGTCTTGCTTGACCTCCTCATAGGTCTTAAACAGACCTCTATCAAATGTAACATATGTGGTTGCATCGGTGTCAATCCACCATTCTTCGCTCTTTCCTGTGCTAAGGGTGTTTACTTCAGAAATGACAGCAACAAAGTGTTCTTCTTCAGTAATATTGGCTTGAGGCTTATTGGATTGGGACTGTTGTGGGAGCTTTTTCCGGTGGCGGCATTCTCTTGCAAAATAACCTAGTTTCCCACAAACAAAACAGCCACCCTTTGTCTGCGGCTTATTTGACCCATGGTTCTGATGTTTGATTGAACCTTTTTTCTGATTCTTGTTAGTTTTTTTATTTTTGAAAGAGGGATTGCTGTTTTTGTTTCTGCCCAGATTGTGATCAAATTTTCCTTTCTTTTCACCATCACCTATTGGTTCAACCACATTGATTTTTCCACTGTTTTCAGGTAGAGTATTCTGATCACTCATCCGGGCTTCTTCTTCAATCCTTAAGTAGCGCTGAAGGCGCTCTAGTGAATAATCCCTGCGTTTATGCCTCAAAGTTTTTTGAATATCCTTCCAAGTGGATGGCAGTTTCTCAATTATTGTTGCTACTTGAAACTGTTCATCAACTCGGATCCCTTCTTTGACAATTTCATTTACCAAAGTCTGTAACTCATGTACTTGAGGAAGAATTGGTTTATTGTCTAGTATTTTGAAATTCAAGTACCGACCCACTGCATATTTTTTTGCCCCAGATTTCTCAGTTTTATACTTCTTATCAAGATCTTTCCAGAGTTCTCTTGCAGTTCTGGCATCAGAGTAAAGATTATAGATGTTGTTTGCAACCAGGTTTAGGATATGACCTTTGCACAAATAGTCATCTTCTTTTCATTTTTTTCATGCATATGAACCACCTGGTTTCTCTTCACGAACGGGACATGGTTCAGTTAAAACATATGCAACTTTTAGAGATGTTAACAGAAATAAAACTTTCTGTTGCCATCTACGAAAGTTGGATCCGTCAAAACTATCCCATCGAACCAAGTCCTGATGCATAAACTTAACAGCAGAGGTCGCCATTGAACAGAAGCTTGTTCGTCCTAAATTTGTTAAATTTATAAAATGTCTACAGAGTAGGAGTAATAGTGAGAAGGAGCAATAGTACCGATCTGAAGTCTTGAGAAATTGTATCCTTCTGGAATCGACAGAAAGCAGAAGCAGATGCTTGTGACCGAGGCACGTCAGGCGACGCTTTCTTTAGGACGAGTTCCGCCCTTTCAGGATAAACCCTGATGCGAAGAGGATCTCTGCTGGAACTGCCCCCAGGATACAACGGCCTTCACAGATCAAGCTTGGTCGCACTCCAAGTTCAGATCAATCAATCTCCAGGAATCACAGAATGCTCACGATAAAGAAAAGAAGGGGTGAAAGAACATAGAAGAAGTGTTTTTCTACAACCCAGACCACGTCATTTTATAAGAGAAAAATTGACGTTGAGCCACAATAAATCACGTTTAAACCAGCGATTAATCACGTTTAATCACAACGTTTAGCAACAATTAAAACTGCATTTTTAATCAACGTTTAAAAAGCAATTAATAAAAAATTAAAAGCGTTTTATGAAGTAAACAAAAAACGTTTGAAATTTTTGCAAAAGCAGGCCATATCTATATCAAAGTATGGGACCCCCTCCAGACCAGGTTTGGCTGGATTTGCACCCCCCCTTGCGCCCAATATACATGCAGGATGTGCGTCGCGGACGCACACCCGGTTAAACGTTTTTTGGACCGAGAGCCCTGGGTCGAGCCGGACTCGCGTGCGCGCATACGGCTCATGGTAAAAAGTTCCAATTGTTCTAATGTGTATAGGAAATGGAAAAGCATATAAAATCACCTTAAAAAGTGAACTTTAGCAATGTGGGATGCCAAGTTCTCAAGTAGCCTTCACTTCCCACATAAAGCAAAAGAGCAAATGACAAAACACTTTTTGTTCAAGTCAAACCTTTGAATTTTTGAAACACCATAGAAAACCAACATGCGTTTCGTGCGTTTATAAGTGTACACCGCATGGTCGATGAAGACCCTTAACATTACAAATAAAGGTCGATTGAGACCCTACAAACAAGGTAAATGGGAGTCGACCCTTAGCATTACAAATAAAGGTCGATTGAGACCCTACAAACAAGGTAAATGGGAGTCGACCCTTTGTAATCAAATGGGAGTCGACCCTTAGCATTACAAATAAAGGTCGATTGAGACCCTACAAACAAGGTAAATGACAGTCGACCCTTAACATTACAAATAAAGGTCGTTTGAGACCCTACAAACAAAGTAAATGAGAGTTCTGTGAAGGTTATGATGGACCGCAGGGTCTCAATTGACACTTAACATTGCATATGAAGGTTAATAAGGACCCTAGTAGAGAATTAAAAAAAAAAAAAAAAAACGTTTTCGAGCAAAATGACTCATTTGGTGCAAGGGCATTTAAAATTACCTTTTTAGTGTAGTGGTCACCTAATCTGTTTTTTCCAGTTAAATCCCCTTTAATTAAAACTTATAAATTTTAACTTTATACTATAAATACAATACATTCCTCACGACTGGGTTTAAGCCTGAAATTATTTCACAAAGAGCTATTAAAACCAAAGAACAACGTCTAAGAAAATCATAAGATGGCAGGTCAAATATGAAAACCCACAGAAAAGATGGTTTTTATTTGCCTAAAGCATAAGGCATTTACAATTGCCAAATATGTGTTTTCCATGTCTTTGTGAAAAGCTGATAGGTATCTCTAAGGACTTGATTAACACGGCTCCCAGGCGATAATACGAAAATGACCATCAGATAACCTCCCTTTAAAGGAACTAGAACCAAGATAAGTTGTGAAATGGATACTTAGCTATTATCCTAGAATTCCAAACTATATATCTTCTATCTCATGCTTCTCTCATTAACAATTCATCCATAGTGGAACCAAGAACTGTGCCTTGGAAGTGCTATGTCTGCCTTAATAATCCTTCTAATGAGCTCATTTGACTTGAATTCCTATTGATTTAATTCTTACGTGTTCTAATACAAAAAGAAAGGTAGAATTTTTCAATCTCAAATGTGCCTTTCAAGCATTTTTGTGGAATCATACCCCGTCACAAAAATTGCATAGAAATGAACCTTAATCTTGGGGGTCATTTGGGATGAAATTTGGTGGAGAGTCTACATCACATGGAGACAGTGCCATGTGCGGGGTGTGTTTGGATTTTCTTTCATAGCCTATCCGTTTCAGATTCTCACCTCATATAGCATGGACCAAATCCTTTATGGCATGGCTCACAGATGGTCCCAAAATAGGGGCCTAGTTAGGATTTCTTCTAGTGGGGGCAAAGTTGATTGACCATATTATTAGGCCTACTTATAAAAAATCTAAATCAATCAAGAAATGGCCTCTTCGACCCTTCCCTTACTATCTACATAAAACTCACTTAAAGAATTCCTTTCGTTACAAGTAGATCACATGTAAAGTCCAACTCTATAGTGCCTATTTTAGCCAACCTTTAATTAATTTAGCTCCTTTTATACTTACATCCTACCTTGATTTAGCACCATGTCAAGTTTTGATGCCTATCGATCATTTACCCAGTATTGGATTTGGATCTAATAAAAAAAGAGATAAATTATTGATTTTTTTAATTTTTTTTTGGGGGGTGGGGGGCGGCGGTGTAGGTGGCCAAAGGCTCCAGTGCTTGGCTAGGCGGGAGATACCATGGGTTGTAAAATATATATATATATATATATTAGACTTTAAGGTTGTTAACTCAAGAGTTAGGATTACACAATAGGGATGGTTAAAAGAGAAAAAGAAAATGAAACATGATAGAAGAGTTCCATGACAATAGGCCTACTTATAAAACATCTAAATTATTGAAAAACAATTCCCTCATATAGTGTATAGACCTTATAAGATTTCACTCAAATGACCTAACTTGAGATTGTTAACTTTAAAAAAAAATTCTAAATTTTTTTAAAAAATAAATTATTATTATTTATATAGATCAATTTGATTTGGGCCAATATCATATTGAGTTATATTTTTCATAGAGAATTAGAGCATTTGTTTTATAGAGTTTACATTTTTCAAAAGTATGCCCCACTCAAGAGCATCGGCCTAAAATGACCTACATTTCGAGCCTATTTAATTTATTAAGTGGGCTCTGCTCAAGAACTTCATTAAATACTGTCTAAACGTGGTTGGATGTGGGATGAGGCATTTACAATGGATGAGATGAGAATGATGACATTGCAGAGATAGATATGACCATAAGATTCGAGAGCTGCTAAATGCACACTGAATTTTTCTTTCAACACACAACTTCTCTCTACACCCACCACTTAATACCAAAATTACTTTCTGCACCCCATATTTCCTAAACTACCTTAACCTTTACTCTCTCAACTTCTCTCTACACTCCCTCTTCCTTTCCTCGCCGGCCCTACGCATGCCGTCGGCCCTCCCATTCTCCCTCTTTCTCTCTCCCTATCCTTATCCATGTCTCTACCTCTCCCTCCCTCTTTCTCCCTCTCGCAGCCCGCCTTACGCTCACCGCCCTCTCCTTCTCTCCCTTTGCCCGCACACTCTCCCTCTCCCTGCCCACCTCCGCCCACCGACTCCCTCTCTCCCTCCCTTTCTCTTGTTTTCCCTCTCCCCCTCCGGTGGTGTTGTCGGAGGGGACATGGTGGCTGTGGTAGGGGTGGGCTTAGGTGGGTGAGTGTAGAAAGAAGTTGGGGGAGA
Source organism: Camphora micrantha (assembly GCA_003546025.1). NCBI lineage: Eukaryota > Viridiplantae > Streptophyta > Magnoliopsida > Laurales > Lauraceae > Camphora > Camphora micrantha. Next base: position 5,929,880 of record QPKB01000009.1, on the reverse strand, counting down.
TACATACTTTGATACGTGTCCTTTTAGGTAATTTACCAAATGGGTATATTGGTCATAAAAAAAAATATATTGTGTGTTGAAAGAAAAATTAAGTGTGCATTTAGCTGCACTCTAAGATTCTATCTTTTAGGAAAAGAGAAGGTCAATGATACCCTTATTAAGATAAGAATATCTTTGTTACTCTCTAAAATTAATATAGAAAGTTGTGGAGTGGTGAAAAGGAATAAAATAAAAATGCCTAAGGACACTCCTATATTTTCTCAAGATGAAAGGAAAATTCAGTGGGGGAAAGTGCCCTCACTCGATCCCCTCCGTCCGTCCTTGTCCTGAAATGCAACCAATTCCAAACACGGTTGTATACCCCCCATAATGTGCCTGGTGGGGCTAATCAGTTGTGATGTCTGAGTCAGTGGACCATACTCGTTGTGCCTGTGGAACGATCAACATAGTGATTGTAGGCCACTAGGTGGCTTTTATGTCAACCAATCACACTAATCAAAAGTAGATTTATCAGTTGGTTGTTTTTGGATGGGAAAAACTACCTGATAAAGGTGTCAACCTCAATTGTCACTCACCACTTTTTTCTCCTCAACCACCAGGGCCCTTGACCGAGCAAGCATAATTGATACTAGCACAATAACGGGCATGTTTACCAACAAACGCAAAAGAAATTATATGATCCATTAAAAAAGTTAAATAACGTAAAATCATTTTTAAACACTTACTGACAATAATTTTATTTAGATAGAGAATAAAACTTTAAAAAGAGAATTAAACAAGAAAAGATTATGAGAGTACCTATTTTCTCAATCCAATACTTTGTAGAGTAGAAATGGGCGAGGAGAAGTGGAGTAGAAGAGAATAAGGTTTGGAATAAAATGAAGTCATTGCAGGGAGTGAAAAGTAGAAAGAAGGCTTAAGTGGTTACAATTACATATTGGAAGTGGGATAAAAAAGTGAGTGAGTTATATAGTATGGGTATAACTTTCGGTTAAAATCAGAAGTTATAGCCAAAATTAACTTCAAAACCCTCCACTTTAATATAGTATAATTTGTGGGCAACATTTCGGAGATATTATATTTAAGTTAACACTCTATTGAGGATGGGAACCGTGTCCAAGATTTCATTTGTTCATCTTCTCTCATTTTCTGCGCTTTTCACAGTGGAATAATGCCTTTATGTCTTTTATGTAAGGCTGCTTAGGATGGCTTCCTCTCTGATAGGTCTATGTATAATTTAAAAAAAATAGTTTTTTATAAAAAAAAAAATCTTATACCTAAAGATTTTTTTTTGAGATAATTAGCGAAAGGTCCCTCGTATGGGACTTGTAAGGCCTCCAGTCCATCAGCTTTTCTTCTAAGGCTTGTAGTCCATGCAGCCTGGACATATTTCGGTGAGAGGTCCCTAGACACGTCACCTTATGGAGAGAGGTCCCTAGACACGCCACCTCATATATTTTTATGACTGATTTGTCCTTTTAACTGATTAGGCATAAAATTTTAAATTTTGAAATTTTAAATCTTCCATTATCCCTCTTCTTCTTCTTCTTCAATCTGGACAAGGAGAGAGCTTAGGGTTTCTAGAATTCGATTGTGCTGCGTTTGTGATCGACGGATTGGAACCGACCCAAAACTGACCCAGAGATATGGGTTCCTTCTTCTCCCACTCGGTCCCGATCCAATTCAGATCTGCAACTTTTTCCTCCCCAGCAATCGGAGACTTTCTACAACGACGATGATCCTCCTCCGGTCAAGTTCCGGCGAATATGGCGATGGGCGGCAGCGGCTTCAAATCACAAAACCGGCCTGAAATCAACCCAGTGCAGGGTTGTCTTCTTCTTCGAACCTGTTCTACACTAGTCCGGAGTCCGGCAGCGAACAACGACTTGCGCGCAACGGCTTGTGGGGTCTTCTCCAGCAACGGTGGTGCTGCGATTTCGGCGTCCGATCTGCTTCTTTGCCACCAGCCACAATCCGAACCAACCAACAAATCCAAACTCTTTTCTCCAATCACAGTTTCTGAAACAAAAGAGGCTCCAACCCACTTCGTCACTTTATGCCATAAAAGGACAAAAAAACTCTTTCTTTGACCAAGACAACCATATTGTGAAAAGAATGGTGGCAAGAATGGATCTTCTACAATTCCCAAACCATGTGGCTTATGTTCCTTGTTTCCAAACAGAGATCGACTTCGACCTCGGTGTGAGATCTAGCCTTCAGTTCTCTTTGGGGAGGAAGACCGATTTGGGTTTGGTTCCGGGTTTTGTTCGGGTCGGTTTGGGCGGGTTGGTTCCAGGTCAGGTTCGACCTGACCCTGTTCCAGAAGTCCATCCTCATTCCAATCAAAGTCAAATTTATATGAGTTCTGTATTTTTTGTCAAATTTATTTGAGTTTTGAACAAATCTATCTGAGTTTTTAGCTATTTATCTGACTTCTGGAACAAATTTATTTGAGTTCTGAACAAATTTATCTGAGTTCTGGACAAATCTATTTGAGTTTTTGGCTATTTATCTGAATTCTGGAATAAATTTATCTGAGTTCTGGATAAATTTATCTGAGTTCTAGACAAATCTATTTGAGTTTTTGGCTATTTATCTGACTTCTGGAATTAATTTATCTGAGTTCTGGACAAATTTATCTGATTTCTGGACAAATCTATCCGAGTTTTTGGCTATTTATCTAAGTTCTGGAATAAATCTATCTGAATTTTGGCTAAATTTATTTGCATTTTTGAAAAATATAGGTGAGTTTCTGAAAAATTTATCTCCATTTAAAAAAATTTAAGTAAGTTTTTGAACGAATCTTTCTGTGTTTTTGGTAAATTTATTTATATTTTCTTAGATCTATTTGTGTTTTTGAATTTTAGTTGTGTCTTCTGAAATTTATTTGTATTTTTGGAAATAAATTTAACTGAGTTTTTGACAAAAAAGACTTGAGTTTTTTGCCACATTGTTCGCTAATTTGAAAAATTGGGTTGTCTTAGTTTTGGCAAATGTATTTGCGTTTTTTTAAATTTATTTTCATTTTTTTATTTTATTTACGTCTTTTGAAATTTATTTGAGTCTTTTCAAAATTTTATTTATATTTTTTTGAAATTTATTTGGATCTTTTGAAATTTATTTTGGATCTTTTGAAATTGATTTTCATCTTTTGAAATTTATTTATATCTTTTGAAATTTATTTGTGTCTTTTTAAATTTATCTGTGTTCTTTTAAAATTTATTGCTTTTTTTGAAATTTATTTGCATTATTTGAAATTTATTTGCATTATTTTGAAATTCATTTGTATGTTTTTAGAATTTATTTGAAAATCTCATTAATGAGATTCCATTAATCGTGGCCCATTAAATGGTAGTTGACTATTATTAATCGGATATCCCACCAATCATGGGATAGATTTAAAGAAAGGGTAAATTAGACATATCAGGTATGGAAATGTGTTAGAGGACCTTTGGCTGCATGACTCTTTTTTTTGGACTTCTTGCAACAAAGTCATACTTTGAGGGACCTCTCGCCGAATCCCCCTTTTTTTTTAATGAAAAATCAGCCTTAAACACTGATTGTATTGATTATGAAAATACAGAATTGACAGATTAGTTTGTAGTACATTTCTTAATAGGGTTATCCCTGTGGGTATATCGTTGCCGGTGTAACGATATCATTATCTACCTTACACTCATTTTGCAAATATCCTGCCAAGTAGTAATGATGTTTTAGTTTCTCCATTTCCATTTTCAATGAGGCTTGGTTGAATATCGAGAACCAAAGAAGAAATATATGCTTGAAAAGGATAAATGAATGAAGTTCATTGAGATAATACATGTTTAATGGGGTTTTTGGATAAATACATAATATAATATTAACAAGTTTAAATATTGTAAGATTTCATTATCATAGAACAAAATTGTTTCATATTATTATCTTGTGTCACTTATGGTGTTTGGCAATTTTCACAAATTTTAATGTACTTTGAAGTGTTTGGCAATTTATAAAAAACTCATTTGATGATAAACCAAATAAGAGATGGAATGAAAGTCATCAATTGAAGCAATGCAAGACCCAAAAATTAGTAATTACAGCTGTTAATAATCATAGTAAGACCCATCTATTGTTAAAAAATCACAAGATTAAATATTAAAACCTTGACATTGAAGCAATGCTGTTTAATTAAGGTAGGTCCACAAAATGTTGATAGTCATAGTGTAATACATCTAATGGTGATTATCACAAATGGGCCTATTAAGGTTTTTTTTTTTCTTTTCTTTTCTTTTCTTTTCTTTTCTTTTCTTTTCTTTTTGTAAAACCTTATCTAATGTCAGACATCATTGATGAATCCATCTATGAGAAATTATTGTGGGATCCATTTGATGTTGATAGTCATATTAACACAAGGGGAGCTATCAAATAGTGGGACCCATTTAATAATGATAAACCAATAATTGCAATCACACAATTTAATCTGGGTAATTAATAAGGAACCTGTAACTAATGTTGGTAATATGGGACCCCACCTAATGTTGATAATCATGATAAAGGCCCCCTAGTGTAACATTACTAAGACTCACCTAATATTGATAATTAAAAAGGGCTATGTAATTGTGATATGGTTATAGGGCCCCACATTAAATTTGTAAGCATTGTGGGGCCAATCTAATATTGGTAGTCATAATTGCACTCTTATAAGGATCATTGATGTTAGAGCTTACAGTGGGCCACTACAATTAATGGTTACCCATGAACTCTTTGGTATTTAGAAAAAACCTTGTGACAAAAGATTATTTTATACTACATATCTTTGAAGAATGTAGTATCAATGTTTTTAGAAGAAAAGGAGATATTATAAGATACTCTCTAAGTTATCCAAATACCTCCTTTTTTTGTGAGTAGATTAACTAGTAGATAATATAACGAAAAATTATGTTTCCAAACACCCTCTAAAGGTTTCTTCTCTTCTCTTCTTCTCAATATATTTTAGTGTTGAGATTTTATGATCTACCAGATTTGGCCCATTGTACTATTGAAGTTTATGGTCTCTTTGCCTTTTTCCTGTTCATGTTGATTTTGTTCTTTCTCTTACTTTGTCTTACTTTTATGCTTTTTTTTTTTTTAATTATCTCATTTCTCCGTTTTAGTTTTGTAACACTTTTCTCTTTTAATTAATGGACCTCATTCCAGGATGGGTGCTTGAATGACCGACTAATCAATGATTCTAATTAAAAAGAAAAAAAAATGATATGAAGCCCATTTTTGGATTCTAAAAACGTTTCAAGGATATTCATAACCAATTTCTTAAGACATATGGTACACAGTGGCATCTCAATGTTGAAATTCTTAAAGAAAAAGAGAATGAACCTTTTAAACTCGTATTATCCAGCCCGGCCAATTTGGAAGGAACCTTTTAAACTTGTATTATCCAGACAGATTTAATGTGTTTATCCCTTCCATGCATGTATTTCTTCACTTAGTCTTCAAAATTTAGAGAACTTATTGAAAACGAAGATTGAGAAACTAAAACATCAGTTCTTTTGGAAAGGATATATGCAAAATGGGTGTCAAGTAGATAACGACGTAGGTATCTAAGTAATGATATGTCACAAGGGTGATTTTGTCAAAAGAAAAGAACTACGTCCTAATCCGTCAATTCTGTGTTTTTCATTATCAATTATCGTAATCATTTCTTAAGGCTAACTTTTTCGTAAAAATCCATATACTCGAAGAAAAAATTACTCTAAGTCACAACTATTCACCATCCAGTCAGGATAATTTATGGATTCAAACAAAATTTGTTTAGCTAGAGAAACAAAAAGTAGTTTGCTAACTTGCATCATAGAGATGTTCGAAAATGAAGAAGCGACACAAAAGTTAGAGGTGGAGAAAACTCTCTCTAGGTCAACTTAGTTTTCTCTATTTCTCTATAAAGGCCCTTTAGAATGCTCGATCTTGTTACGAGATCTTCTTTTGTGGGAGTAAAATCTATGGTTGAAGAATTTTCTCCTCCAAGCAATGGCATGGAGACCTCTAATCCCGACCCTCCATAATGCAGGACCCCTCCTTCCAATTGTATGGATGGGCAAATTTAATTTTCCTCAACCCTGAAGATCATCTTCCATCTCGAATATCTCTTGTTGTATTTATTACAATTATACGGAAAAAGGTGTCTAAAACTCATGGGTCCACAAAAGATAATCCGAACCGTTCAAGTTGAATGTCAACACTTCTATTAATTTATTCTAAATTTTACTTCAATAGGAGAGGATCCCATTGCCAAATTGAGCACATGGCTAATAACATTATTCAATTTGATATATTACTAATCATATTTCTTCATCCCATTAGCAGTAATGTGTTCAATCTAATAATCACTCCTATTTTTGGTAAATAATAATAATGATGATGATAATAGTAGGCCTGATCTTTTGATGACTTGCAAATGAGTGCATCCAACTATAAAGTTCTGCCCTACTTCCCATAAGCGTAGGCACAAGCCTGATGAGATTTGTCAGAATGATGTGAACTTGGAGCAAATGATCCATTATGATAAGACCAAAATTGTAATTGCGAGCCATTGGATGGCTTTCTCTTTGGCATCCGTGCATCTGCTTAGGCTGTGGGCAATGGCTGGCATCTACTACCTGATGATGAATGGTACTCTACTTCTTGTTTTGGTAAGAATGATGCTTTTGTTACCATTCAAAAAACGAATGGTTCTCTTGTTTCTGTAACACCGCACGTGATTGTAACCCCCTTAAAAGGAAGATTAGAAGGGCTTGCCGTATAGGTTGGGTTTGCAATGTGAGGAATACATGAATTCCATATTGAAAATCAGCTGTCTAGATATTAGACTTATAAGTCAAACTCCGTTTTAATTCAAGAGGACGCGTTTTAAAACCGTGCGGTCCCAAAAACCCTAAGAACTGTTGAGTTAAGCTCTTAGCTTATATGTCAAATTCCGTCTTAACTTAAAATGACGCATTTTAATCCCGGACGGAAACCATAAGAACTATGGAATTAACCATGTTCGGACAGAAATAACATCAGGATGGATATGGGTTGGTTCAAGTTTCATAATGACGATAATTTATTATTTAAGAAAAAAGAAAAACAATACAAGCCCTAGGATTTGAACTCACACAACCAGGTGCGGCTACAATTTACTACCATAATGCTAATGCAATTTTTTTTTTTCATATTATACTGAGTTATATATATATATATATTAAAAAAAAGAAAAATGTAGTGGAGAATCATAAGGCTTTCACAGTGGATGGTATGCCCACTCCCATAGCTCCACCCAAGGATCGATTCATGGTTGTCTCGGTTACTTTCTCATCTCGTGGCCATGGCAGACTTGAGGGGACTCACAAAACAAGAAAGAAAAAAGGAAGGACGGGTTAATTGCAACCAAAACTTAATGAAGTCTCAAAACCAACTTGAGTTGGAATTTTACTCACATGTTACATAAATGATTAATGTAACAATTGGCGCCCACCTCAATTTGAGTGAAATTTATTCAGGGCTCATTCAAAAGAGAGTTATTTTTTAGTGTAGATTTTTCATAAGTAAACTGCATTAGAGTGTAGGTTTTTTAATGTAGATTGTTTTAAGTGCAGGTCTTTTTAATAGTGGGCTCAAATACTCACGTTTTAGTAAACTTTGCAGAAATTTGAGTGGTTTTATCATCAATGTATCAAGTGGGCCCCTTCTTAAAAAGTGAGATTTGACCAAGCTCATGAAACAGAGGAGCAACCATTTTGATCGGCTTTGATTTGAAATAATAAATGGGCCACATGCCCACATAGTGGAGCCCACCAATCCACGTGTGACGTCCCCATCCCAATACAATCTTTGATAGCATACGAATCTAGGGCTAACTAAATAAGAGCAGTTTCTTTTCCCCTTTCACTTTGAGTTTTGACTGCAAGTGAAATATGCCTGAGATGAGATTGAGATCTTTCTTCATTTTCTTTATCGATTTCTCTTCCTTTTCTATGGGAATGGAGAAGCTTCTGCCAATTTCTTTTTCTTTTTTTTCTTTTTTTGTAAAAATCGAAAAAAAGTAAATTACAATGGGTTGGAACTGTACTTGACCGATATTTTTAATATCGGTCAATATATCGGTCTCAACCGATATTTTCAAAATATCAGCCAAGACGGAATGATATTTGAGCAATATTATTTGGAGGGGCCGAATCCGAAACCAATAAACATCAAATTATCGGATCGGTATGGACCGATACGAACCGGTATCGGACGATATTTTAAACCATCACTCAATGATAAGGCATATATGCGAATGCACTGGTCTCGCCAAATGTTATGGGGATTTGTTGATGAGCCATTAGCCAATAATCAAATATAATATAAGTTGCAAGGCATCTTTTTAGTGTCTTTGAGTGGATGATTAGAACTAAGCCGCTTCCTTTATGGCTTTAAGTTTTTTGTTTTTTTTCCTGCAAAATTATGACTTCAAGTGGGATGACTAACAATGTAAGATTCTCTTTCGTTTGTGTCGAGTTTTCGTTTATTCCAAGAACTTTTGTCTCATTATTTGGCTAAGTTATGTTTTGTGTGGAAGCAAGATTTTTTTTAGGGTGATTTTGTAAAATGGTCCTGCGTGATCTTCAACTTTAGTAAGGTAGTGTTTTGTTTATTGGAATTCTCTTTTGTCTCTTTTATTGGTTATTGTTGCTTTGTCTTGTTTATTGGAATTCTCTTTTTTTTAAAGGAAAAAAAAAAAAAAAGCAATGTAAGATAAATTGAAAATGTTTTTTCATGAATGGTTAATTTTCACGATGCTATTTGTATAGGAGCAACTAAAGAAACATCCCTCTCTAGCTAGTAGCTATACCACACCAACTAGGCCAAAGCTTCTGCTACAAGTTTTGTCATTGTTTTAACCAAAAAATCAAAAGAGTAAGTTGTGTCATTCTTTTTATGGAACCAACAAGTTGCAATGCTGGTTTTAGAAAATAAGCCGATCAATACTCAATACTTGTTCCCACGGTGTTTAATGAAGCAGCCCATTTGAACCGTTTGAAAATAAGTCAAGACTCAATATAGTGATTGTGGGCCACGTAGTGGTTTTTTTTTTTTTTTTTTTTTTTTTTCATCTGACAAAAGCCTATATTTGGCATCTCTATTTCTAACCTCTATTCATCTAAATGCCTAAAGCATATAGATATTTTAAAAATAAAAACATTTGGCATATAATTTTACCCTCTATCTTCCTCAAAGAAGTGCAAACAGATTGTGTTTAAATGAAAGATCGCATTTTTAGGCTTTTAAAAGTAAGAGCTTTAACCAATCTATACATCGCTGCTGAGAATGCCCATACAATGATTGTAGGCCATTTTACGGTTTAAAGGTGCGTTGTGTGTGTGTGTAAATAGCAGCTATAATTCCCAGATACGGCAGAGACACACCATAGACATTGCGGGGACACAGATTTTACATGTAAAAAGTGAAGTATCGAATACGATACGTTGCCCATTTTGAAGTATCCGTACATCATAGAATAGCAGATGTTGCACATATGAAATATGTTATTATATTTTTTAAATCACTATTTTCACATCAGTGAATTAGCACATCATATGGTTTAAGATTTCTTTAATTTTTTTAATATTTTCCAAAAAATCCTCAAAATTCATAAAGGGATAAAATATGAAAATAAAAGTCTTGGTATTTACCATTAAGATAAGAATATTGATCAAACAATTCAGATCATGAATTGAGGGCTCATAAAAGTACATAAAATTAGATCTATAAGATTAAACATTCCCACAAATTATTCAAAACCTATAAAGATTTAATATTATCACCTTTTATATCTTGGGTTTATTAGTTTAATAAATAAAGTGAACAGTTTGAATTACAAATATTAGGGTCATAGAAATGAGATAAAATAAAGGTCATTGACGGGCCCACTAGAATCCAATGGCCATTTAAGAAGCATACTTTCGTACAAGGGGTGTGAATCACTTTCGCACCTATCATGGTTTGAAAATGTTGATGTGTAAATGACTTTATTACACACTATTTTTATATCTCATTTATATATCACATGCGCAAATGATCATAAACAAACATGAAAATGCATAATCCTTACGTATGTGAATCATCCTTATGCATGTGAATCACGTATTTATATAAATGATTGGAAACAAACAACTCATTAAAAAAAAAATCTAAATATCTGATCAACCTTTCCTACTGCAAGGTGCCTCCAAATTTTACTCAAATAAAAGTTTTTGATATGATTATAACATGGAGGCAGTAATGCATAAGTTTATATGAATGATATAAATGGCGTTATTAATTGAAATTCAATCTTGCCACGATATCCTTTCTTATTAGTAAAACCTATCATGAAAGAATTCTTACCTATGAGCATTGGCTTGTAGGGGTCCCATCCCAACCCTTCGTGATGTGGGATCATGCAAATAAGTATTCATCCATTTTATGCTCTCTGAATTTGAATGAGTGGATCGCACGGTAAAATTTTACTAGCAACAAATTCCCACATGGACTGCAAATGTGTGATATCCCCTGGACGTAAGATTTTACAATATTTGATATATGCGACATGGCATAGCCGTAGGATGTTGTATGTAGTGATGTGTGCCATATATTCACAGAATTTTGCAAAAACAGCTGTGCAGGAATGTTAGATGTAATAGTGGTGTACAAAAAATCCATCGATCCGTAAAACCGATTCAATCTGATATGATCTGTGAATTTCTAAATGATCCGAAGGTAAATAGATTGGTGACGGATTGAAAATCTTTTAATCCGTTAGCAACGGATCGGTGACAGATTTCACTCTCAACCCGCGAATTCAATCCGATCCAATCCGTTGATATTAAATATAAATAAAAAAAATTAAGGGATCTAAATATAAGTTAAGATGTCTAAATATAAAATAAAAAAAATTAAGGGGTCAAATATGAAATTTTCTACAACATGTTTGATATCTTTCTTTTAACATTAAATCGAATGGATTGAACGGATTAATTCGATTCGATCCGGCCGGATCGGATCTGATCGATTTTTAATAGCCATGGATTGGTGACAGATACCAAATTCATCAATCTGTAGATAATGGATTGGTAATGAATTTCGCCCAATATGCACCAATTCGATCCGTATACACCCCTAAGATGTAAGGTAAGGATAGCTGTATGGACAAAATCTAAGCTACGATGGTTCTTAATTCAAGAGTCCGGATATATCTTGTATGGCTATGACGGTGAGAAAAGATCACTCATCAACCGTATGAAGGTTAGAATGAATGGCTGTTCTATCAACGACATTTTTTTCATCTTTAGTCGGTACGTGTAGTAAATGACTGAGAACCTGGATGTCTGTGTAGGACCATAAATGTCTTTGCTTGAATGATTTCATCGTGATTTAATTTACACGATCTTTGCTTGGGTTTTCCTTAGCATATCGCATACTAAGGATAGAAGCAAAAGAAGCTCATAATTTCAAAGAAAATGAAGCAATTTTGGTTGTAGTCCACGAGAATGAAAATGTTTTAAGGCCCATTTGGCGCACTTTACTTGATTAATAAAAGTAATGTAAAGCCTCTATTTTTCAAATAAGAAGTCATATCAAAAGTACATACCTTCAAAATTCCCTCATTAAAAAAAAAAAAAATTCGTAAAAACACAACATCCTTTTTCTACTAAATGGCAAAAACACACTCACTTTTTACACAAAAAGTCAAAGACTCCCTACAAATTCACTGAAGATAAAATACCATCATAACCCTATTATATTTTATTCTTTCTTGATTTACATCATTTTTACTTTAACAGTAAATTGCCAAACTGGCCCTAGCAATGGAGTTAGTTATACGTTAATTAGTTTGTGTTATTCACATCTACCCTTTTTATGATTAATCTTATGATTATGAATTTTTTAGTAATTGCTATCATCAGTTTCTATGAAGTCTATTTTCATAGTGATTTTATTTCTGTAGAAAATGAAACTGAAGATTTCATATTTTTGTTTCATCTTCTATGGTCTTCAGTTTTCAATGTTTTGGTGGCAAAATATTATCCGCGATGGATTGTGTTTTTCAATCTGCAAAAAAATGGCTTTCTAACTCAGGCATGAATTTGCTTTTCTGAAAAGGTCTCTCTCTCAGTCATACTAAAGATGGCTTGGTAGGGTGTTCTCTCTCCCAATCTAATTGTCAAAGATGTCGGCAGTATTGAGAGAATAGTAAATGCAAGTGGCTGAGGGAAGACATTGGCTTGTTGACTTGGGATGGAAAAAGCCTTCTCTGGAAAAGAGAAATCTGATAGGGCTTAATACAAGGCACTGAAGACCCACAAAAACAATACAAGCATCACAAAGTTGCAAAACAAAAGGCCTAGCTCCTAAGAAAGCAGAGCATTGGCTGGGGACCGAAAATAGAACAAGAAGTTTCAGAGTATAAGATGCCTATAACAGGAGAAACTGAGGGAGATTATCAGAATTTGGCATATAAAAAACACATTACATTTTGTAAAGCTCACGGCCTAGAAAATACAATAAGCCATCTACCAAGAATGGACATTATTTGACATTCTTAAGCATTAGATTCTTACCTTTGAATTTGTGTTTGACCATTGCATTGGATCGAACAACTGGTAATGTAAGGGGATTTTCTATAAGGTGGCATTTTTTTGGATGGCTAATCAAAAATTGTATCTTGTATTTCACATGACAGTGGGTATACCACAACATGCCATGTCGCCATTGAGGTAACAGTTTACACTTACTAGGACTTGAAGAGCTACGATGAAAATCTTAAGATAAATGAACTCAACATTGTATGGAATTGGGGCAGTAGGCATAACTTCCCATGTTTTGGTGCTAAGCACAACTTGCCACAATAGGAAATATGAGGCAAGGTGTGGGATATATAAGGATGGAACTGCATCAGTTTGGGTTGGTTCATGTTAAATTGAGCACTATGAGTGCTATGTAAAGGCTCAATCCAAACCTGCCCCATTCATTAATTTGGTTGAAAATGTTAAATGGTCACTTATTTCTTAAGTAAAACTAAAGTTGGTTGGTTGGCAGGCCATACTTCAGTTGGTTAGCTTGGGTTGGCTTTATATTTAAAATTGGCAGATTAAATAGTAAGAATTGACTTATATATTCTGAATCCAACTTATTTGTTAATCTGTTCAAAATGTTGGACTCGAACGCTGAATTGCCTAATTGGAATGATCGTTTACATCAAGAATCTCCACTGATATTTTCCCGAGAGCATGGATCAGCCAGAAAAAAGTAGTACTGCATATAGGAATGGGCATTTAGCTTATATTCTTAACTATTAGAGGGATCCCTTAATAGTTTCAATGGAGAATGCACAATCAGGTGGAGAAAATGCAGTGTGCAGTGTGTTATGATCTTCTTCTAGCATTCATCATTTTCTGATTCCAACCTTAATTTAAAAATTCCATGAAAGCAGTACATTCATTTGGAGCTGTTTGGATTTTCTATAGACGGGGCCCACCATAAAGTTCCAGTCCCTCCCTCACGATAAGTGGGAGCGAGGACACTCCAAAGATCCTAACTCAAATATAGTGCGGAGTTTCTTGGGCATGATCTGGTCTAGAGATCGACATGCTCTACATTTCCACCCAAAACATATGGTGGTGTCGATCCATGAATAAATGTGCACTGGGGACCCAGATGGTAGGCCCCACCCATTAAGGTACATGGGCCTAACCCATTTAGTCTGAATCCTATTTGTCCTTGAGTGGAATGATTGGAGCTTTGATGTGGCCCACCTATTGAAAATCCAAGCTGCTAAAAATGAATGCCCTCTCCATGTATTTGACCTTCTTAAATTTTACTTTAATAAGTGTTTATCCTTAATCATATGATTAGTAGCATAATTCAAGGGGAGGACGTTCGTTTTTAGGGACTCGGGCTTTGAACAGATAAGCCCATACCTTGGAGTTCCACTCATTAATCTCATGATCCTTTTGAGTACGACACTCAAATGATCTTGAATCAAACCCATTATGTATATGGTAGACCAAAATACTAATCATGTGCCACTCGGTGTTTATTTCAACCTAATGTACATATACTCGTAGCGTGAGGAATAGGCCAGTGGAGTCCCAAGTCCAATTGAAGTAAAATTTATAGATAACCGAAGACATTTATGTCGAGCAATTTAAAAATTCAATAAGCTGACCCAATTGTTAATGAATGTGAATTAGGCATCTAATATATGGCTTTTTTGAATGAGGGGAATGAAATGCCGAGCAGGTCCACTTATTGAAAATTTGAACTAATAAAAATGAACGCCCTCTTCTTGTCTGAGATGTATTCAGATTTTACTCCAATGAGTTGGTCCCACTATAAGATTGATCATATAGTGAATAATGTGATTAATGCATTTTTTTTATTAATACATAAGAGTATGCGAATTATATTACTAATTATACGGTCATTTTTATGAAGGGGTCAACTCTAGTAGAATAAAACTTGTGTGCATCACATTCGAGGGAACGATATTCATGCAATAGTTGAAATCTTACAATAATTGGGCCCAATTGTTGAATTCCACTCTCCTGTATGTTTGTTGTTTAGAAAGTAGAGTAGCAAAGCCAAAATGCATTCCTTTTTTATCAGCGCACGCACACAGGGCACATCCAACGAGTATTATCAAGATAAGATATTATGAGCCGGAGTGTGCTGTGTGCATTGAAGACCATCAAGATCTGTGAAGACTATCTAAGAGCGGGATGGGATGTTATTGATATGATTTAGTAGATTCTATCTATGAATAAAAATACTGAAAGACATAAAAGATTCTCTATGTAAGAAAACTCGGCACACTGAAATCTATTTAAATACAGAGGGAAGGTAAAAAAAACAAGTCAAAAGAAAGAGTGCCCTGCCTCTTTTCCAATTTCTTTATCTCATTTTAATTTCTCTTCTCAAAGGATTCTAAGTTTGATTAGATGTCTAAGTTTTGGACTAGTGAGGTTAAGCTGATGAAACCATGTCTATTGGGGATATGGTTTTGATATAACAATAACTTAGAAAAATCATGTTTATTGGCATTCATTGGCTTCTCTGTTGCTCCCAGCTGGCTTTTCATTTAGTAAGTAGAGAGTTGGACTAGTGCAAAACTTTGCAAGAAGATCCAATGTAGTTATCACTGTGAACGCATTATCAGATCGACACAGGTCAGCTTTGTAATTCAAAGTAAAAAAAAATCTATGCAAGTCTCATCACACAGAGACCGCAAGGCAGTACTTATCACCACCATCACCATCACCATCACCATCATCAATGAAAAAAGTGTTAATCTAACATCAGCACAAGTTATTAAAATAAGACATCATGAAAAATAACAATGACTTGAAAAGAAATAAAGCCATCGAATAGCTACCTGCATTTCTACATCGAATACACAACCCTTACAGTTGGAAGGATTGTTAACATATGTGCTCCACATGAGAAAATAAAGAAATGTATATACAGGCTCTCACTCGCAGAAATGTTAAGAGAAGGGCTTTTGTTACTTTGGAAGGTAAGTAAGAATATATTAACTTCCCTCAAAACAGGGCAGGAAAAAACCTCTATACAAAAGAAGAGCTTTTCGTTCCTTTTGGAAGGTTGAATTAAAAACCTATGTCCATCATAATACCAAAACGTCATTAAGGGTTGCCCATGGCAAGATTTCTTTAGGATATGAATTTTTCACAAATATTTCAACTGATCAGCACTCTCCATGACTAAATCAAGGGCCCCACTTGAACTTACTCAAGTCATTAGGATTACATCCATGGTTAATATAGTTTCCTCACATATAGAAGGTTAAAATAGAGAGCTGTATAAGCCCCAAACATGTGAATTAGAACAGAACAATGATCACAGGCAAGATCCACACCATACATGTACATCAGTCATAGTTAAACCAAAGCCAAAGAAAACCATTCATAAAATACAACGTTAAGTTTAAACAACATCATGAAGGAATGTCTTTCTTCTTTCTTTGTTTTTTTTTTAAAAAAAAACTCCATGAAGGAAGTTGAAATATATAGCCAATTCCAATAAGAAAGATACCTACTATTCTTTATCAGACTCCCAACTATCCACACTTGCAAAGAGAAAATCCATTAGTGCTCCTAAATTTGGGAAAGAACTCAAACCTGTAGCTTGCCAACTATAGACCAAGCCAAGGAATGGAGATATCATGGATGATATCTGCCCTGAACATTGGGACCGGTCCATGGATCGGTCCCAATATTCAGGCCAGGTAGCATCTCTCAATTTTTTTTATGTAAACTGTAAGTACACGTATATAGACAAAGTGGGATTCTTGGGACTCTATCTGCCGAGTATTTTGCATTATAGGGCAGTAGGATAAAGTTTTAAAACATTGGTAGAAACAATCTGAATCTGGCAATAAATATCAAAATCTTGACTCACTACATCATGGAATTGGCATGTTAGCAAAAGAAGAAAAAATCATGGATTTGACATGATACAAGTATTGCTTGCGTATTGGCTGATTTACTGCTATAAGATCACAATCATACCCTTTTGGAAAGACATCTAGGACAATTTATTTTTTCTTTTGATCGGCAACAAAGACATCTAGGACAATATTTATTGATTCGTTGAATTTACTTTTTATTAAATTTAGATTTATCCAATTTGGATCATGAATGATCTTTGATTATTTGTTGTAATTGGTGTGTAAATACACGAGATTCAATAGTGTCCTTCTCATTAAGGGCCTCTTTGTTTGCATGTAATGCATGAATACACAAGTTCATGTCATAAGTGTCCAAAAAATGAAGATCCAAGGTGAATATACAAAAACGACCATCAAAGAACCTCTCCTTTGATCGCGAATCAACTGATGATGGGAAATCAATACACAACCATCATTCAAGTCATAGGAAAGGCAAGGTCCCATCTATATTGCTACCTTATATCCTTCGCTCCTCATCTCATCTCATATCATTCACATTTCGCTTCTTTAATAATCCTTTGGCGGAACTCGTTTGACCATGAATATTCGATTTCTGTGTATTCTAATGCAAACAAACAGGCTCTAAGAGGAAAAAAAATGAGACATTTACAAAGAAATCTTTGATGCTTTTATCGGAAAAGAAGCGAGCTTGGTTTTTCGAAACACAATAAATGGGGGCGTGCCATAGCTCAAGCATTCTGATTTTTTAAAGTGAGTGCGTACTTTACCCACCAGGCCATGGTCTACATCATATGAGTAATTTATTGTAGTTCATATAACAATCTTTGATGAATCTGATCCTGACTTTTCAAAAAAAAACTTCCGTCATTGTTGGGTCCACATCCGAGAAATTCTGGTTATTTCCTTTTCGGACTCTGTGCTCGCAGAAATGTTGAGCACGTTTTCGGATCGGAGTGCCATTTGCTCTCCTTTATGAACCCAACCTTGACCTTTCAAAAAATCCCATCTCGTGTCCATTTCAAGGATGCGAATTTACAACATCTGTGCCTAGCGGTGCTAGTAGCTCGGTTGGGTCTACTGGTATTCGCGACCGCCACATTTGTCAAGTCATTTTTTACTAGTATCAATTTTTTTCGTTGATACAATATATAGCCTACTATGTCAATCATATCTCTTCACAGAAGTTACTATCAGATTTTATCAAATCACAATAAGTTTGGCCGATCAATAAACCCGTCACAGGTTGAAGCGACTAAATTCAAGGGCTTTGGATCAGCCACCCCTATACACAATACTCCCTGTTGTTATGACTTCCAGGCCTCCAGGAGAGATGAATGATAAAATGTGGCAATGGATATAGAGAGAATGAATGCATAAAAGGGTGCAATGAATACACTTATAATTAGTTTATTCCATGAGTGACCATAATTGATGAATTGGAAGACAAAAAAAAAAAAACACATGAACTGATTGATTAGATTTTTAATACTTTAACTATAACGTCAGAAGAATGAACAATAAATAAAGATTAATGGTGTATAGTTGTTAGAATGCACATATATCAAAACACACAATCTAGAAAACCGATTGCAACCTTGCTCTGAAGTAACAAAACAAATTTTAGTTGCTTGTTCTTTAAAAAATAATAAAACTCACTCTAACCTATTGACAATTGCACAAAATATATATATATATATATAGTATATATTTTTGCTGAAAACAACATCTTATTTTCTGAGACCACACAAAAAGGAGGTAGTTTTATTTTTTATGACGTGAGAATCCTTGACGTCTTTGACCCAAAAGGACAACATCTGGAGCGAATTTCATAAAATAAGACAGATGATAATTAATAAATTCAAACATTTAGGATTCTCCACTTTTTGTAATTTTTAAACATTTCTTTGAATTTTTAAATCTTTATAGAATCACAATGATAGGAGACATATACGATATATATTGCCAATGCGGTTGTTACGTGTCAGATTTTTCACCAGTTTGACATAAGTCTGATACCAATACTAGAGCCCATGTCAAAGATGACAAGGCTTGTGCTATCATCTTGATAGGTGAAGTCAACTTGGCCAAGATTCATCAAGTTGAAATAACATGATCACATAAAGCAACACTCAGTCGATACTCCGGCTTCAAAAGTAAACACTACAAAGACCTAAACAGAGGAAATAATAAATAAATAAATAAATATGGTTCATGGATGAAGCACAAATACCTGTAATTCTTTATTATACTTCAAATGCACGGCCCACAATTCACCTACAAGAAAAAAGATGGTAAGCAAAATGAATGCTAAAACAGATTCGATAAGAGAGAGAGTGGGATAATCATCCATTTCATTACAATTAGTGGCCACCTGATCAAAACCAATTGTTCAAAGACACAAGGGAAAAAAGTTTACAAACCACCCATTAGCTATAGCAGCAACCCCAGGACTAGCAAATTACCCAATTTACTATTGGCAGTTCTTTCCACGCTTCAAACATTCAATCTTTTTCTACAAAGAGGATGACTGACCATTTTCAAAGTTTTCCTCTAGTATCCATACCCTCATCCTCCTCATTGCTCTAAGATTCTACATAATATGCTACCTTAGAATGACTCCTCAAAATCTTCTCTTCAACATGGCAACATTCTTTTTTCTGGAACCATAACCTGCATGTTGGTCCGTTCTACTTCCAATTCCAACATTTCTATAAGTACTGGCCTTCCCTCTCTTCTTCTTCTGGTTTCCTAGAAACTACGACTCGCTGAAGGAGAAATGATGAAAAAGAACCTCTGCGAAGAGATCAGGAAAAGAAACCACAGAAAACCTCTCGGCCTCACCAATGAGAGCTAACTGAAGCATTTGAGCCGAAAAGGAGAGCAATGGATCAGAAGCTATTAAGCAACAGAGCAAGATGCAGAAGCAGTGGAGCCATTGAACAGTTACCAATATCAGATGAACAAATACAACATTTTCCTAGGTGAAGTTAGTGAGGTTGGGTCAAGAGGATTTGGCGCTTGGCTGAATTTTCTTTCCGTGAGAAAG
>QPKB01000009.1:5865748-5909372 GCA_003546025.1 Camphora micrantha | reverse complement strand
TCATCATCAAATCACGTCCAGATCATGAGGGAAACCAGGTGAGTTAATCTTCATCTCCATCAACAAATTTCATTCCATAGGCATCTTCTCCAATTTTCTCTCTTGTGAGCTTTATGTATTTAGAGGCACACTCACCATGGTTTAGTCGATCCCAGAAACTTCTCTCATGCTATTAGGAATTCTCATCTATATATCAATACAAGTTGTCATTCTATATATCGGGTGCAACGTAAGAAAGAAGGCCTTGGGCTTTTGTTACCTGCATCTGAGGAATCTAAGCTGGACTTGCCCATGCTTCTGTTACACTTTTCTGATAATTGGATTAGAATCAAATATAATTAAAATAAACAACAATAGGTGTGGAGCAATTATCCTATTGTCCCCAATTTGTATGCTTTGGTACCTGCCTTCTCTGATCTGCATTTTTAGACAGAGAGTAGTCAAGACACCACAATAGACATAGAGAAGGATTTAAAAATGACTTAGATGTTTTAATCAAACAAAAGAAACTGTTTCTGTTTTAATTATTTTTTTTACGGGTGAAATTCAAAGGATTTAACATTACTGTAGCCAACTTCTAATATGCTAATTGGAGTATTCTCAGAATAGATAGTTAGTCCATTCCATGATGGGTATAAAGGTGCAAACAAATTTAAAGCACATACTTGTACTCATTTTCAACATTTAGAACTTGTCTCTGTAATTCTAACGCCTCCCCTCCCCCATGCACTCCCTCCCCACAACAACAAAAAATAAAAAATAAATAAATTATTCTTCTTGCTATCTCAGAATATCAGTTAAAAAATGTTCCCTTTCTTTTTCTAGGGCAAGTACAGCTCTGCACAACAGAAAATTGGATTGTTTTCCAAACTATCCCAGTATCGTCATTGTTATCCTAACTTAGCTAACTATATATAGAATTCCTTATTCAATGCATTAGTTCTCTTTCCAGAAAACAAAATTGTATACTTCAGAAGGAAAAAAAAGGAAGAATATTTCTCAACACCCAACTATCACAGTAAAAAAATTTACTGCTTCACTAATAAAAATTCGATCTTTTTCCGATCTTGGACAAAAAACTGCAATCAACACTAGCACAAGAAGACTAAACAAAAAAAAAAAAGCAATTCACAATATAGTGAAAACAACAGGAGGAATGACGTTGATGGTTTCTTGTTATCTTCCCACAAATCATCCTCCCGAATCCACCGTTCATTTCTCCTCAGCCCCATTTCCTCCAACACGCTCCCTATCGTTAGAATTCTCCTCCAAATTCCCAACTGCCCTCACTTTAAAAAACCCATCTCGATTTCGGACTGCACGGTTTCAATCTACTCAAATTGAAGTGAACTCTAATTCTAAACTCAATCGCATTTGAAAAGATTCGAAGCTTCTCTGCATTGGAAATTGCAGTCTACAAAGGGAAATTCATGTAAAATGGCTCAAACGATGTGGGAAGAAATGGAGAAAGATGAGGAGATTGAGAGAGAGAGAAAGATGGAAAAGCCTATTTAATTGTAATGAATTAGGGGATGATTATCCCACTTTCCCTCTGCTTAATTGAATTTTTTTGAATATTCATTTTGATTACCATTCTTTTCTTTACATGTGAATTGTGGCATTTGAAGTTCAATAAAGTATTAAACGTATTTTTCAGCTTCATCCTGCGAATATTGGCCATTAGCACCACCCTAACATGTCAAAGACTCAGCAGAGTGATTTGGTGGTTTGATGGAGTCCCAAGAATCCCACTTTATATATTTTTTTAGTTTTAACTAAAAGATTACGTAACTTCTCACTCTACGTTTGGTCTCTCTTGACAAGCTATAAGTTTTGAGTTCTTTACATAATTTAGGAGTACCTGTGATTCTTTCTCTTTGCAGGTGTGGATTGCTGGAGTTTGATAAAGAGTTATAGGATATTGGCAACTCCTTAATGGTATTGGGTCATATCAACTTCCCTCGTGATGTTGTTTGAGTTTATGGTTGTATTCTCTGGGATGAGTTTTTCTTTGATTTTCATTGAACTACTGTTGACTGTTGTGGTTGTATTATGGATCTTGAGGTAACCTTAGTTTTCTTACCATTCACTTGTTTGACACTCAGCCGAGTTTTCTATTTTTACCTCTTGTATGCTTGAAAACTATATTGATGACGGTTGTAATCCTCGTTCCTCATGACTTGCTTATGTTCAATTGAGGCACATGATTTAGTCATGAATATTTTTCAAGAATATTCATTTCAGGTGTGCTATTAGAGATAGACATTTTCCAGCAGACTGAAAGACTTTGGTTCTTCATCATCATCATCTCTTCTTCTTTTCCCCTTCCTTTTCTTTTCTTTTCTATTCATTTCTTTTAGTACATTTGTGTGGAAAGAATCCATTGGATTGTGAAATCCTAACCCTAGGCCAACACAGTTTATTCATTTGCTGTGGCAATCCCCTAAGAAAATAATGTACTTAGACAACCATTTCTAGAGAATTTGAAGGAAAATGAGTCTCTAAGGGCAAGTGGTGGAGAAATGAGCTTATTAAAAATCATTGTGATGTGATGTCCATTAAATTTATGGAATCATGGGTTATGCAATCATGGTGAGCGTAACATTCGGCCCAAAAAATTACATGTATTGGCAATATGCACCAGTTATTGGCAGTAGTAACCTATAGCTTACATCAGTGAGAGTGTATTCACTTTTGTCTTTATCTCCTTTGTCTTGTTAGAAACTTTGTTTTGTGGATGATAATCATGCAACCGGTGTATGGAAATTGGAAAGTGCTTCTTTATTGACAATGCTTTGGTACTGAAAATACTTCCTTAGCTAAGGATTTGAGATGTATATATATCTTTGCGGACTTTTGCACTGGTTTGATATTCCTTATAGCAATTTAAATTTTGCCGAGTATCACCTAAATTTAAAGTTCTGAATGTTATGAAACTGAAAGTATCTCTCCATTCTGTTGAATTGAATGCCTTCCTTGTTGGATATATGAGAGACACTTGAATTTCAGTCTTTTTTTTTTTTTTTTTTTGAAGTTACAACAAATTCTCCATGGTTACACTTGCTGGAACCACTTTAGATGTGGAATTTTTTTACATACCTTCCTACCATAGTTTCCTTTTCAATTCCTTTTTGGTCTATCTGGAGGTTGGTATGATCACTGTTAAAGAAATTTACCAAAGATGTACTAAAGAACAAATACTGTGGACTGTGGAGCAGGTTTCTTGTTTTAAATGTTGCTTCTATTCTGCTCACCTGACCTCTCTTTTTCTTCCTTTTATTTGGGTAATAAATTGAAAATCATTCCTTTATTTTAAAAGGATGTATACAAAATTGAAAAGACAATACTAGAAAAGGGTGGCCATTTGGTGTTTACTATGAAGGCATGGATAGTCCCATATGGTGTCTTCTTTTGAGATATTCAGGCACTTCAAATAGTTTTAAAGCAAATTCTTACTAAGAATCCAAATATAAGAACCAACTGAGGACATTTACAATAACTGACAGGAACTTCTTTTGAGACGAGGGGTAAAAAAAGAGTTGAATGGTCTTGCCATAGTTTTTATCTTTGTTTAAAATCTTGTTTCTTTAGAGTCTGTTGTTGCACTGAAAAACTTAGGCCAATAGTAAAACCTTGGATTCTCTACCTGTTGGTGCCTTGGCCTCAACATTGAAAGCTTTGAATTTTCCGAACCAATACCTTATTTTCCATTTATTGGTTGCCTAAAATTGGTGTTCTTGTTAGATGGCTAATCCTCTGGCATCCTTTTGTGTCTAGTGTGGTCAGTGGCCCTGTGGCCCTTGTAACATGCTTACAACTTCATTTTTGTCGTGGGCATTCTTCATGCTGGCAATAATACTCTGCATTCTTCCTTCTTTCTTATGGTTGAATGAAGCAGCCGTGAACTTACAGTGATGGCTGTTCATCTAAGAATTCTTATTGGGTTGTATTTTCTGATATTTGTGTATATTCTGCTGCAGCGAACTATTCTTCCGCAGTGGACTTTTCATCCATTTATATTCCAAAGTAAAAGGTTCTACACAGTCCTGCTTTGGCTCAGGGTTCTGGCATTTCTAGTTGTGAGTGCAAATTGATTTTCGCTGGCCAGCATTTGTGCATATCGTTATAGCTTAATTGATTTCATAGTGGTTGCTAATTAACTTAGCAATTAACAATTGAAGGTTAAAATTATTGGTGGGGAAGTTCATATCATTTCCTATCTCCCCACAAGTCAGTCAGCTGGCCTTTGATATTAAGTTTGTTTATTACAGGCTTCATGAACTCTCAGAATATTGACATTCTATTCCACCCAGCTTCCTGGTCCAAATTATCACTTTCGTGAGGTAAAATAACTTTTCCACAAGCAATACTTCAGAGTAGATTGTATCGTTTAGTTAATCCGAGTTGATGTCATGTTTACAAAGTCATATATTCTTCTTTTTAGGAAACATAGATAGGGAATTCTTTTAAAGCACCTTACACTTCATATTCTCACTTCTGTCCTTTACAGGGGTTGAAACTTGCAACAGTGTCTCGTCCCGACAGTATAATAGAAGTGCTCCTAAGTAACTGTAAGAGATCCTTTTCCCCTTAATCTATGATTTAACTATAAGAAAAAATATACGTTTTGGTTTGGATTCTTTCGGTAGAATGATTTCGGTTTGGTATTTTCTGAGATGGGTTTCATGCCCAGTTGCTTTCTTGGTCGAAGTCTTTTGGTAATGATTATTTCTGAGATGGTATTTTCTGATTATGCTTATAGAGCATTCTAGGCAAATGATAAAGAGATACACTCATTGTAATAGTATGTGTTGCGTTCCCTATATCTGTGTGATTGATTGTCTGTTGACACTCCTATGATATTGGATCTTGCTTCTTTCTAAATTTGCATTATGCTCGTGAGTTGTTCATGACTAAGTCAGTCTACTCTAACTTAATTCTTCAAATAGGGACTTCAAATAAGAAAGTTGTTTCTTCACCAGAAGCTCTATTCTTCTTTCTTCTTCCTTTTTTTCTTATTGGTAACACGCCTCGAACTCACAATATCATGGTTGTAATCTTCTTTGTACTCGTAGAGAGGGAAAGAAAGGGAAGAAGAAAGCAAGAAATGAGCATGATTGAGGGTAGGGGATTCGTCGTGTTTTATCCCTTAACACAACTAAAAATATTAATGAAAAACAGGGAAACTAATTACAAATTTACAATTTTGCAAACCCGGTATTTGCATACAGCCCAGCAATTAAAACATGTATAATTAATAAAAATACTTTAGAGTTTCTACATTCCTCAAGCTGGGTCAAGAGTGTCATAAAGACCCAGCTGGCTTCACAATTCAGCACTTCTAGGCTGTCCAAGAGCCTTTGTGAATAAATCAACTTAATTGATTCTCTAAATTCGCATAAATCGCTCGAATGAGATTGGGTGAAACTTTCTTCTGGACGAAATGAATCAATGATAATCGCTACAGTATGTTTTGTCCTTTCATGTGTCAAAGGAGAAGCAGAATAGACCAGAATGGAGAAATATTTTTTGGGTGAAACTCATGCTTGCAAATCAAGCACATTTTTCCTGTACTGTGATGACAAAAAATTATGATTTTGCCACTAGTGCATTCAGAGATATTCTCTTTTATCCTTTTAATTTTGTTTCGATCCTTGGAATTCTTCTTCTTAGGTTGAGGATAACATCTGCAAGTTCGCAAAGAAGGCTTGACAAGCACCTCTTTTATAGCTGGATCGTATCATCCAGTATAAGCACAAGTGACTTCTTTCAATTCAAAAGCACAGTAAGATATCTATCCTTGACCCATCAGCTTTCACCTCTTTCCTCACAGCACTCTTTTTTGAAATGTCTTTTTACAGAGTCTTCTGCATTTTCTTCTCTTTTCCTGTTTTCTTGTTACTTCTTTTTATTTGTGCATGTGGGCGTGTTGATAGGCAATGGAATTTGTCTTGTACTTGAAGTTGAGAAGTATTTTTAATTCATTAGAAGTTGAGTAGTGTCACATACATTTACTTCTACTATTCAAATTTTCTCACTATAACGAACTAATTACAAAGGAATAAAATGGCCCTTACATTGAAGTTTTTTCCAGTAACATGTTCCAAATGTACTGATTTCCAACATTCTGAATTCACTGTCCTATACCAATCAACAAACTTTCAGTGTCACGTTTTTCTTTTCCAGAGACCGAAAGCTACATCATAAAAGCTGCAGATGAACAAAACCTCATTCCACAAGTGTCATTAACCAAATCATGATGGTGCAGCACTGTCAGTACAGCAGTGACTGAAAACTGAGCACCACATTTGGGCAGGAAATGACTGCCTGGTTACTGTGAGAGAACTCTCTATTATTAGTGGGGTTTAGGTTTGAAGAATCTGTTGCATTCTCCACAAGCATTAAACATGGACTGAAATGAGAGGCTTCGCCGCCAAAATGGTGGGGGCCTTTCTTTTTAGGGATGCTCTTCTCAGTTTCCTTTTTATGTCATAATTTTCTACATTAGTCCTTCACTTATTGGCTCTGATTTTTCTCATATTTTTTTTGTGGAAACCCTAAATTTCCAATTTTAACTTACTTTTAGCCACCACTATTTAAAATATTTGAATGGGCCCACCTGTGATCAATTCAACTAGGTTACCACATGCTCCCTCTTCCCACCCCCAAGGAAATGAACAATCCTCCAAAGTTCACTGCAATTGGAGTGCAACCTATAATTGACTGATTTTAAATCACCAATAAATGAAGCAAAAACTCTTCATAAAGAGATTACAATGAAAATCATTGTAATTTCTAGTGGTTTTCCATTGAATCCACCTATGTGTAGTTTGAAAATCATCGTCTTTATGAAAACACTTTCATTGGTATGCCTGGCTCCATTCACCTGATTCGTTTGATAAATTTCTTTTCCTAAATTTCATTTACAGTAATTATTAAATTAAATAGTTCACTTGAAATATGCTTGTGTTTGTGACCATGCTTCATTAATAATAGTATATTACCTCATTAATTGCAGAATGTCGTCACCAGGAAACAAAGAATGGATGACCAAACATAGATTAAGTCCAGAGTATTTGGATGGACTTGTGCATTTCATTGAGTTTACAAAGAAAAATGGTGGTGGATTTAAGCATTTTCCTTGTCCATGTGCTAAATGTCGAAATGGGCATGGAATGACCGCCCTTGATTTGATCCATGAGCATTTACTCATCAACGGTATTGATAAGTCGTACACACATTGGTTTTTCCATGGAGAAAGTCTTGCAACTACTAATGAGAAACCATCAATATCGGAACTTGTTGATCAGCTCGATGATGTGTAGCCTAGAATGGAGGAACTTGTAAATGATGCGTTTGGGAGAATTGGTGAACATGTTGATTCTCTCATGGAAGATCTCGTAAGGAATGAAGATTTTCATGAAGACACCTCAGAGTTTAAAGGGCATGAAGACCCTGAAACGAGAAAATACAAGTCTTTATTCGATGATGAAAGACAGTCTTTGTATACTTCTTGTCCTAGGGAACTCACAAAATTGTCATCTACTGTTGAGTTGTACAGTTTAAAGGCACAACAATGGTTGGTCCGACAATAGTTTTAATGATCTCCTTAAATTAGTGAAGATGCTGCTACCGGTAGGAAATACGTTACCCGAAAGCACATATTAAGCTAAGAAGATGATCAACTCATTTGTAATGACCTACAAATCCATTCATGCGTGCCCAAATGGTTGTATTCTTTGTTGGAAAGAGTATAAAGATTGACAAAATTTCCCAATTTGTCATACATCTAGATGGAGGTCGGATTACTTGGCAAAAAAAAAAAAAGAAGTGTTGAAGTTCCATTAAAGGTTTTGAGATATTTTCCTTTGACACCAAGATTGCAGAGACCATATAGGTTAGATTTCAAGGTTAGTTATAGTTTCCATGTCATCCTGTTTTCCATTGGGTATTACAATCAATAACTAATAGTTTTTTACTTTGTTGTGTAGTGTTCCATGGATAGCAGAGCAAATGACTTGGCATTCTCGACCAAAAGAATATAGTGGTGTTATGCGGTATCCATCCGATTCATCAAGTTGGATGGTAATAAACACCAAGTGGCCAAGTTTTTCCGAGGGCTTCTAAATGATATCACTTAAAAAATAAATAAACTCTAGGTCTCCAATCTAATGGTTTTGATCATGTGTCAGTTTAACTTAATGAGATGGCCTTCAAATTTCAGTACTCTTAGCAATCTGCATATAATGTAAGTGGGGTCCAGCGATCTTTTATGTGCTGCCATGCCTGTGATAATGTGAAAAGTTCACAATGTATGGTGAACAACATAGAAATGTACGTATGGGTAAAATGGTAATTTGAAGCATTTAAATTTCATCTTGCTACCTTTGAAATTGTACAACTGAAGTCGTTTACCAATTGAGGGATTCTTCATACAACTGAAGTTGTTTACCAATTGGGGGATTTCCGACCGAAGGTGATTTTTGGTTAACATTTAAAAGAGAACCTTTGAAATCTCTAGTTTAATAAGTCTGATTGCATGGATAGGTGCATTATTAGTATGCTCTATTTGAATCTTGTCAAATTATATATTGAAGTAGTAGTTTATAAATTGCTTATATGACTTCTTTGAATAAGTTTTCTTGATTCCCTTTTAAATTAAAGCATTTATGAATATGGGTACATCCAAACTGGTTTAAATGATTGATGATTCTACTTTGGACCCAGATCCAAACCGTAAAATTGTGTGCTGACTGATTTGTTCAGAATGGTGCTTTTTTGCTCAAAATGTTGAATCTAAATCAAGCCTTGGGCACCTGAAAAGTGATATTAGTTTCATGTTTTTCGCATTTTTTGGACTTGGATCATGAGTTATAAAAGGTCAATACTTATTTCAGTTTATGCATTGCGAGTAAACAGTTAAGTTGTGATCCATAAAAGATGCTGGCTTTGAACGAAACATATTTTCCAATCCGAGGCATCATTTGAGACACATGTGCTCTAATGGCGGGGGGAAAACAGTGCAAGATCATTGAATGCAGGTTAGAAAAGTCTACTTCTTCATTTAAATGGTTTCATTCTTTAATTTGAATAGTATTTGTTTTATATAACGATCATTTTCTCTTTTTGTTAGAGACATCCTCCTTGTCAAAACAAAAGCCGTTGATCACCTTAAATGCATTTGGGCTACTTGTGGGCGAGCATTCAACCCAGCTGGCCTCAAGGTGTGGTGAGATGATTCGCACCGTTGTTCCTATTTCCATTAAGGACTGGCGTTCCATGCCTAAGAACCTAAAAAATGAACTATGGAAACTCGTCTAGGTATGAAATCTTAGCATATCTCCAGTAGAAATGGATGCAATGTTTATCTTATCAAATACTTAGTATGAGATCCTAAAAGGAAATCTTTTTTTTTTTCCAGGATGACTCTGTTGTTCCTCAATCTTATAAAGCTAAATGCCTTAAGAGCACGTGCAATATGATGACAAAGTACAAGACAAAATTGAGATCAAAATACCTTGATGCTCATGCAACTGCTGAAGATAAATTGAATAATCATCCTCCAGGAGTTAGACCTGAAGATTGGGAGGCTTTTATCGAAGATAATTTGAGTCCCAATACAATAGAACGGAAAAAAAAAATACAAAGGTGAGGAAAAAACTTAACATTTACCATACGAGTGGTAGATATGGCCACGCGAGACTGGAGGAGAAAATGGTGAGTATTGGCATACATATATAAAATATGTCATATTGCTTCGTCACTCAAAAACTGACAATCTGAAATTCGTGCAAACATAGAAATGCCAAAAGAAGGAGGGTGACCCCTTGCCTACTAGGGCTGAAGTGTGGATAGAAGCCCATACAAGGAAAGAGTACTGTACCTAGTAGCGTGTCCTCACATACGGTTAGTTCCCTATCTTATACTTCAATTAATATAGTAGAAAACAACTTAAAACTTTACTTAACTGATGATTGCATGTAATCGACATGAAAGAGTACAAGAACTGTTGTCCAACCAAGATGAAGTAGATTCCCACGACATCCTCAACGATCCATTGACTCAAGTATTTGGTGTTGATACCAAGGGTCGTGTTCGAGGTGTTGGGACTATCGTATCAAGAAGTCAAGTCATAGGGTCCATTCCAACAATTTTAAAAAACTAGCTCTCAAGGAAAAGAAAATTATCGAGCAATCATCCTCAATTAAAAATCTGGAGTCCCAAGTAGGCCACATACTTGAAGAACAAAAAAACATGTCCCAAGAATTGGGTGGTATAAAACAAATGATTGAGGTAAAGTCGAAATTATTGGATTCTTTTTAAAAGTCTTTAATAATATTAGATTTTTTATACTTGTATTGAAAGAATAACAAGTGCTTTAAAACATTATTACAGATATGCATGCATTCGGGATCCCAATCGAGCGCTTTGTTCCCACCGAAGACGACGAGTCAGTTGCAGTTTTCAACACTACAGCAGGTGATAAGCCTTCAAACGAGACAGAGTGGCCGTGCAAATTGATGACTTGGAGTCAAGAGGTTGTCGCTATTGGAAGGGCTCATATCGGGAATGGGACCCAACGTATTCATTGTAAAGCTCTTCCGGAACATGCATACAAGGTTACGGTTGATGTCATTAACAAAGGAGATGTTGCACTGCCCTATCCAGACGGTTATCATTCAACTTTGGGCGAAGTTGGAAATGGATCCTTAGTAGCATGGCCTAAGGCGTTTGTCACATTCACTGAGAAGACTTAGGGAAATGGCATTTAACAAAACTCTGATCATCTATAGTATGGGTTGTGCTATTTGTGCTTTTTGTTCTATTTCTCCATTTGGGCTAAAACCTCTGTTAAACTTTGTTTAGTTTTTTGAGCTGTGCTGTTTGGTAACCTTATGTATCCATACAGTTTTCTGTTCTATTGCTGTTTGGTAAACTTTGTTCTCTTGCTTTCTCTCATTTCTGTGATCTAGAGTTTCTTTTTCTTTCTTTATATTATTTTCAGATGTATGTTTTTTCTTTCCTTGGTCCCCTCTTCTTAGGCTGTCTGATACATTTCATGACTGGATAATCCTGAGCACATTCCTTCCTGCAGTGGCTGGAAATATGGGTGCTGTTGAGCTTGAAATGGCTGCCTAAAGGGATGGAGAATGCCTAAGGAGTGTTGTCTGATGTTTTCAGGTTCTGAGTTTTGCTGATAATACATACATGTTACTGCCATCTAAGCTCAAGGACATGGATTCTCTGATAATGCATGTTACTGTCTTTGTTAAAAGGCACAAAGTCACAACAGCAAATTCCTTTTCTAGGTGCTACAGGTATGCTGAAATGCGCCTACAGGAAAGTAGAATTTTTAACAATGAAATATGCTTTTGTTGTGCAGGAAACTAGTGTTTAAGGGTTGAGCAGCAGAGTTACAGCTATTTTCAACTCATCTCATCTGCCTGGAAATCGGTGTGTTTTCATGGATCTACTAATTTCTCTGTTTCCAGCTTAAGAATCAGTTTCTGATGTTAGATTTGTATGTCTGCATGTAAGGAACTAGCTCTAAATCAGTTTCTTGGAGAGAAGCGGCCCGCTCAGGACACTGACAATTCGAAAAGTAAGCGCCAGAAGACAGATGTGGAGACATTAGCTTCCAATGCTTATGCTCATTTTGGTTGTAAATCTTTACACAGACAGGACAAAGAGCATGCAGGTTATATGAGAGGGCTACTTGCGTCATTTGTTGGCCTTTTCAAACCAGGTGACTCTAAAGCTTCTACTTTAAGTCAGAAAACTGCACTAGTGGCTCTTAGTGTACTTTGTATTGTCTTCTGCAACTATCCACACCACAGAGCACTTTATCTAGTAGCATCTTTCAACAAATGCATGGATGCCTTGGATATGTGAGCAGGTTTGCATAAGCTTTCTGTAGTATTATAGCAATTATTCAATTCCTGCGATAAAATGTTTCTTCTTTTCCATCTGTTATTATATTAGTTGATAATCTTATCTTGCAGGCAAAGAGAAGCAATATACTCACATTCGATTTATCCGTCTATTTAGAAGCAATTGACAACATTTTACTTCTCCGTGGTAAGCAATCTACCTGGCTTCTTAGCAACAAGGTTTACTAAGCCATGTGGAGCTCCACACACGGCCACACCTCATCTAAAGTTCCGTACGTGCAAAACTATGTCCTGCTTGTCCAAAAACTTAGGTGGTTGGACTACTTTGTCTGATTGAGGCTGCTAAGTGCATTGGATGGAGAACCTTTAGGGATTCTTTATAGCTTTCCATTTGCATTGTACATGTGTGGTCTGCTTTATGAGAGGTCAGCCTGATTTTTGTCTTTAGGACAATGCCATCTGATGAATGAGTTGCATGCCTCACCGGATGTGGCTGCACATGGATGGTCTGGAACTAATTATATGAATGCACTAGCATTCCTAGGGCTATCTATTCCTTTACCACATACAATATACTGCTTGATTGAAGCAAACTGTGTTGTTTCTTCAATCCATCCCTTGTGTAGGTAGGGCTAAAATTGGAAATGTAAGCCGTTGACCTAGAAAGCCCCGTCATGAATTGATCATGCCTCATAATATCCTCTATATTATTTATAGCCATCTGATAAAATTGATAATTACAGGGTCAACATTTAATTGGGGCTAATTTGTTATTTATGACCCTTCCAATGGGGAAGATTCTTTTCAGAGGTACCTCCCACCAAGGTCCTTGTATCTGTAAAATGTGGGTCTATAGTATATATATTGGCTGAAATAGTATCTTGATTGACCATGTTATATCTCTATCTTATCTTTGTGATACTGCACCATCAAAGAATCAAGACTTAACTCCATGCAGGTTCTCTTCCTGTGACAATATGGCTTTTCAAAGATGATGGTGATGGTTGCATGAATGGTGCAGAGACCTTAGGTTTTGAGTTGCCTAGGCGCACGAATCTTTTAAATACTGTGCTAAAACTTCCATGGACTCGTTCCCTTACTGTGACTCAAGTTCATTCTCTTTGGAGAACAAGGTGTCTCTCTGTTCAAGTTGCCTCCAAGGTTGGGACTAAACTAAAAACTGAGAATCTTCTCGAACTTTTGGATTTGGCTCTCTATGATGAAGCTGAAGAGGTCAGAGCTGAAGCTATTATTTCTATGCCTGTGATTGTCTTATGCTATGGTCATGGTCTACTGGCTCATATGTTTAAAAGACTGGAGTAAGTAGATTATGGGTTTTTCATATATCTTGATTCTTTAATGTACATGTGGTTATTGTTTGTCAATCTCAATTAAGGATTTTACACTACTTGGATAGAGTCTGGATTTCGTTCAGTTGTGATTTTGTTTTGGTCTATGGCTCTACGCTCTTAACACTTTCTCACATTCCATTTCACAGGTAAATGCTGAAAAGGATGACTAGGAGGATACTTTATACTGGTTCATGTTGCTTGCATACTTGAAGGCAGAATTTGTGTATGTGTGTGTTTTTTCTTGATTGGCACGTGCTATTTTCTCTCCTGAATGTAAACCTGCTTACAGCGTGTACACAAACATCTAGCTCCCATGCATTTAGAGTACTGATTTTCTAAATTTTTTGTTTCTTCATATTAAAGGAGTGGTGAGAAGTTGAGACAGAACTGAAGATTTTAGGGACACTGTGCAGTCTGTTGCGCGCTTCCTTGAATACTTCTGGTTTGACTTCATATCAGTACCATTATTGATTTGGTTTTACATGCGATGATCTACTTTATATTTCCAGCAGAAAATTGCTCCAAACTAATTATCCTTGGCAGTGGGGATGGATTTGCTATCATATCTGAGGAAGTGAATAGTTAAATGGCATCAGGGGTCCGACCCAAGTACATCCATGCAAGGGTGGTCGCAAACATTGGACCTCGGTCCACCTCTAAAACCATAATTAAGGACCCTGAAGCTTATGCAAGGTTTTTTCCGCATGCACTCGGATGCTACTGAATCTGAACAACCCATGCAAAAAGGTATCTGTATGGAGGACAATAGGAAAATGCTGAACTCATTTGAGACTTTGAAATCCCTGCAATCTCTGTATGCTTTTCCTTTTTTACTTTAGTTTTTCTAAAATTATATTTCTTACCTATTTTTTTAGGGAAGTAGATGAAGGGTCCAAGCGCTACTTACCACAAAAAGAGTTTTGTGGCATATGCACTACTAATTACTCTTTATAGGTGTGTTCTAAGTTTGCCTTTTTTTGTGTCAGATTCTTTGAAAATCATTTTCTTTAGTTAGATGAATTTGGCTTTATTATATTTCATTCATTCTTTATTGTCTTTGAGAATGCTAGTGGACTAACGTTATATTTGTGGGCAAAATTAAACATTTACATGCACTCATGGGACAGCTATTATATTGCAGTGGCACTAAGCTGATTACCTGACTGCTTTGAGTCATTTTGCAGGGTGCTACTTTGTCTCTAAGACAATGATATCATTATGTTCCATGTTTCTTTGATTTCTCAACTAAGCTGAAGTTTTCTTTCTGTTTCGTGATTATTACTTTTCCAGCCCTTCATTACTTCCATAATGATTTGTTTTCTCCAAGTCAAAGATTTGAACTCACTGATTATTAACATATATTTCATGGTTTAGAGTTGAACTCACTGATTGGTCCTTTATGGAAACTTCACAGAACAGGGCTGATGATGCATTATGCTGATGGGAGAGCTGTTGTGGCTGATCAAGCAACTCAGTCAAATGTCTTGCATGCTCACAAGAGATGCATTGAATGGTATATTTTTATATGAAACTCTAAGCCGTCTCTTCAATAAATATATACTAAAAATCTAACTGAATTAACAACTAGTCCATCCTACAATATTGTCCTTTCCTTTTTATTTTACTGCACATTACTTTGCAAGGAAATGTATTTGTCTGTAGTTTATTGTTCTAGCTATGCTCCATCTCTATACAAAACTTGATTTGCACCACTCACCAGTGTCTCATTATTTTATGAATATGTTGGTATATTTCAGGACAATTTCCTAATTTTCTATCCAGAGCACTCTTCCCTCAAATTGCCAAAGGGAAGGTCCAAGTTTGGATAGAAGAAACGAGCAAACCATTCTTTAGAAACGAGCAAACCATGGATTTGTGAATGATTTAGATGCCAAACCAGGAGCTGATAATGACAATGGCAACTCTTCCATGGCCAGCCTAAACCAGCGATCTCCTTCAATCGCTTTCTTCTCCCACCCTAAAATTGTGGATAATCATAACCCGCAGTTCATGGCTACTTCATTATCCCCACAGAAAACAACGTCTTGCAGTACCGCCGCCATAGACTGGAGGTACCTTACAGAGCAATAAAGCTCATCAACTTTGTTCTTTCCTTGATCTGAGATTTTGGTGAGCAACTCCAGAAGGCACTGCAAAGCAACAAGCTTGATTGGAGGAGACCCAAAATATATTAGCCTGCATAGGTCATAGCAGCGCATGCACATATCACAGAAAGTGGTCAGTTGCCATTTGATGATGAGTTAAGGAAATCTTGTCACTCCAGTGTTCCTTCTAAAAGAGCATGCATGCTGAGTGATGGAACATGTTACTATTAGAATAGTAGATGAGAAAGTACAACTGCTTTTGGGTGGATGACGGCTGACCTTCTTATGGAGAAAGAGTAAAACCAGAGCAGAAAAAGAAATGTAAATATAATGTTTCAATTATTTGATTACTTACCTGTTATTTGAAGAAACTTCATAGCCTTTTGTACTAATACATGTCAACTATGGCATTAGCCTTTTTATTTTTCTCTTATGCGATTTGTATTGTTTCTGATAGATTATTGGTGTGCTATGCAGGAATATTGGAGCAACTTTTGGAGCATGAGACTACATGCAACTTTCACCACACTTTGGGATTTGGACTTAATTTTGCTATGGAGTCATTGGAGTGTTCTTTTCTGTATTTTTTTTACAGGGTTGGGTTCATTTTGTACCAACTAAATGAGGCACACTCATTCTCTTGTCCATGTGGCACATGGGGATTGGCCCAAACAGGGATCCCCTGTTTCGCCCAAACAGGGGATCCGGATTCATTCCCATGACTTGAATATGTTCAATTGGGGCCCATGATTTAGTCATGGAGAGTGCTGATGAGGTGACATAAATGTGAGAAAATCATATCCTAAGAAATCCTCCATGGGCAACCCGTAAGTGTTGTCTTGGTGTTTTGATGAGCAGATCATAGACATTGGTCTTTAAGTTGGCTTTCCCAAACCGACAAATAGCCCTAGCCCTTCCCTTAACAGTTCTATGTTTGGGATTGTGTATATACATTTTGTAGGTTCTCATATGGATCACATATTCTAGACCCTTAAAATGTGAGAGTTGTACTCAATGCAAAAATGATCAAACAGTAACCCAATGGCTTTACTTTTTCAGTCTTTGTAATTTTTATATACGCCTTATTGATAATTGCTTGTAATGATGATGAGATAACTAATTTAAATTGTTGTGTAATAACTTGTGATGATGATGATGAGGAGGAGATAACTGCTTTCAATTGTTATGATTAGATAACTCTAATTTTATTATGGTGGCTGATGACAATGAAAAGTAATAAAATATGGTTCCTGTGGTGAGATACATTGAGTTGTTTGGCTTTGAATTACAAAGCTGACGCATGTCAATTTGAGAATGTATTCAAGTGAAAACAGCATTTTGGCCTCTTAACAAAGTTCTAGAATGTGTTTGTGCTGAGAGAGGATTCTTCCACAAATAGGAAAATCAATCTAATTTTGTGTGTAGCACACTGTTCCATTGTTTGGTACCACATATTTTTCTCATGGAAAAAAGAAAAAATTAATTGATTTTTTTTTTTTTTTTTTGATAGAGTGGATTTTGATTTCCTGAGGGAGGGGTAGGAATGCATGATTTCTTTCTCACGGAAAGAAAATTCAGCCAAGCGCCAAATCCTCTTGACCCAACCTCACTAACTTCACTAGGAAAATGTTGTATTTTGTTCATCTGATATTGGTAACTGTTCAATGGCTCCACTGCTTCTGCATTTGCTCTGTTGCTTAATAGCTTCTGATCCATTGCTCTCCTTTTCGGCTCAATGCTTCAGTTAGCTCTCATTGGTGAGCCGAGAGGTTTTCTGTGGTTCTTTTCCTGGTCTCTTCGCAGAGGTTCTTTTTCATCATTTCTCCTTCAGCGAGTCGTAGTTTCTAGGAAACCAGAAGAAGAAGAGAGGGAAGGCCAGTACTTATAGAAATGTTGGAATTGGAAGTAGAACGGACCAACATGCAGGTTATGGTTCCAGAAAAAAGAATGTGCCATGTTGAAGAGAAGATTTGAGGAGTCATTCTAAGGTAGCATATTATGTAGAATCTCAGAGCAATGAGGAGGATGAGGGTATGGATACTAGAGGAAAACTTTGAAATGGTCAGTCATCCTCTTTGTAGAAAAAGATTGAATGTTTGAAGCGTGGAAAGAATTGCCAATAGTAATTGGGTAATTTTGCTAGTCCTGGGGTTGCTGCTATAGCTAATGGGTGGTTTGTAACTTTTTTCCCTTGTGTCTTTGAACAATTGGTTTTGATCAGGTGGCCACTAATTGTAATGAAATGGATGATTATCCCACTCTCTCTCTAATCGAATCTGTTTTAGCATTCATTTTGCTTACCATCTTTTTTCTTGTAGGTGAATTGTGGGCCATGCATTTGAAGTTTAATAAAGAATTACAGGTATTTGTGCTTCATCCATGAACCATATTTATTTATTTATTTATTATTTCCTCTGTTTAGGTCTTTGTAGTGTTTACTTTTGATGCCGGAGTATCGACTGAGTGTTGCTTTATGTGATCATGTTATTTCAACTTGATGAATCTTGGCCAAGTTGACTTCACCCATCAAGATGATAGGCACAAGTATTGGTATCAGACTTATGACAAACTGGTGAAAAATTGACACGTACAACCGCATTGGCAATATATATCTGTATAAGTCTCCTATCATTGTGATTCTATAAAAATTTAAAAATTCAAAGAAATGTTTAAAAATTACAAAAAGTGGAGAATCCTAGATGTTTCAATTTATTAATTATCATCTGTCTTATTTTATGAAATTCGCTCCAGATTTGTCCTTTTGGGTCAAAGACGTCAAGGATTCTCACGTCATAAAAAATAAAACTACCTCCTTTTGTGTGGTCTCAGACAATAAGATGTTGTTTTCAGCAAAAAATATATATATATATATATATATATTTTGTGCAATTGTCAATAGGTTAGAGTGAGTTTTTATTTTTTTAAAGAACAAGCAACTAAATTTGTTTTGTTACTTCAGAGCAAGGTGCATCGGTTTCTAGATTGTGTGTTTTGATATATGTGCATTCCTACAACTATACACCATTATTTTATTTTATTTTCATTCTTCTGACGTTATAAGTTAAAGTATTAAAAATCTAAGATCAATTCAGTTTTTTTTTTTTTTTTTTTTTTTGAGTCTTCAATTCATCAATTATGTCACTCATGGAATAACTAATTATAAGTGTATTCATTGCCACCTTTTATGCATTCATCTCGCTATATCCATTGCCACATTTTATGCATTCATCTCTCCTGGAGGCTGGAAGCATAACAACAGGGAGTATGTGTATTAGGGGTGGCTGATCCAAGCCCTTGATTTTAGTCGCTCAAACTGTGACGGTTATTTGTCGGCCAAACTTATTGTGATAAAATCTTATAGTAACTTCTGTGAAGAGATATGATTGACATAGGTAGGCTAATATGTATAAACGAAAAAAATTGATATTAGTAAAAAATTGATTATAGGAGAATTTTCCAACTATTATTGTTATATGAACTACAATAAATTACTCATATGATGTAGACCATGGCCTGGTGGGTAAAGTACGCACTCACTTTAAAAAATCAGAATGCTTGAGCTATGGCACGCACCCATTTATTGTGTTTCGAAAAACCAAGCTCGCTT
Source organism: Camphora micrantha (assembly GCA_003546025.1). Lineage (NCBI taxonomy): Eukaryota > Viridiplantae > Streptophyta > Magnoliopsida > Laurales > Lauraceae > Camphora > Camphora micrantha. The sequence continues at coordinate 5,890,417 of QPKB01000009.1, read as the reverse complement.
CTTTTCCGATAAAAGCATCAAAGATTTCTTTGTAAATGTCTCATTTTTTTTCCTCTTAGGGCCTGTTTGTTTGCATTAGAATACACAGAAATTGAATATTCATGGTCAAACGAGTTCCGCCAAAGGATTATTAAAGAAGCGAAATGTGAATGATGTGAGATAAGATGAGGAGCGAAGGATATAAGGTAGCAATATAGATGGGACCTTGCCTTTCCTATGACTTGAATGATGGTTGTGTATTGATTTCCCATCATCAGTTGATTCGCGATCAAAGGAGAGGTTCTTTGATGGTCGTTTTTGTATATTCACCTTGGATCTTCATTTTTAGACACTTATGACATGAACTTGTGTATTTATGCATTACATGCAAACAAAGAGGCCCTTAATGACAAGGACACTATTGAATCTCGTGTATTTACACACCAATTACAACAGATAATCAAAGATCATTCATGATCCAAATTGGATAAATCTAAATTTAATAAAAAGTAAATTCAACGAATCAATAAATATTGTCCTAGATGTCTTTGTTGCCGATCAAAAGAAAAAATAAATTGTCCTAGATGTGTTTCCAAATGGGTATGATTGTGATCTTATAACAGTAAATCAGCCAATACGCAAGCAATACATGGATCATGTCAAATCCATGATTTTTTCTTCTTTTGCTAACATGCCAATTCCATGATGTAGTGAGTCAAGATTTTGATATTTATTGCCAGATTCAGATTGTTTCTACCAATGTTTTAAAACTTTATCCTACTGCCCTATAATGTAAAATACTCGGCAGATAGAGTCCCAAGAATCCCACTTTGTCTATATACGTGTACTTACAGTTTACATAAAAAAAATTACCCGAATCTCCATTCCTTGGCTTGGTCTATAGTTGGCAAGCTACAGGTTTGAGTTCTTTCCCAAATTTAGGAGCACTAATGGATTTTCTCTTTGCAAGTGTGGATAGTTGGAGTCTGATAAAGAATAGTAGGGATCTTTCTTATTGGTATTAACTATTTCAACTTCCTTCATGGAGTTTTTTGAAAAAAAAAAAAAGAAAGAAGAAAGACATTCCTTCATGATGTTGTTTAAACTTAACGTTGTGTTTTATGAATGGTTTTCTTTGGCTTTGATTTAACTATGACTGATGTACATGTATGGTGTGGATCTTGCCTGTGATCATTGTTCTGTTCTAATTCACATGTTTGGGGCTTATACAGCTCTCTATTTTAACCTTCTATATGTGAGGAAACTATATTAACCATGGATGTAATCCTAATGACTTGAGTAAGTTCAAGTGGGGCCCTTGATTTAGTCATGGAGAGTGCTGATCAGTTGAAATATTTGTGAAAAATTCATATCCTTAAGAAATCTTGCCATGGGCAACCCTTAATGACGTTTTGGTATTATGATGGACATAGGTTTTTAATTCAACCTTCCAAAAGGAACGAAAAGCTCTTCTTTTGTATAGAGGTTTTTTCCTGCCCTGTTTTGAGGGAAGTTAATATATTCTTACTTACCTTCCAAAGAAACAAAAGCCCTTCTCTTAACATTTCTGCGACTGAGAGCCTGTATATACATTTCACATTTCTTTATTTTCTCATGTCGAGCACATATGTTAACAATCCTTTCAACTGTAAGGGTTGTGTATTCGATGTAGAAATGCAGGTAGCTACTCGATGGCTTTATTTCTTTTCAAGTCATTGTTATTTTTCATAATGTCTTAGTTTAATAACTTGTGATGATGTTAGATTAACACTTTTTTCATTGATGATGATGATGGTGATGGTGGTGATAAGTAGTGCCTTGTGGTCTCTTTGTGTGATGAGACTTTCATAGATTTTTTTTACTTCGAGTTACAAAGCTGACCTGTGTCGATCTGATAATGAGTTCACAGTGACAACTGCATTGGATCTTCTTGCAAAGTTTTGCACTAGTCCAACTCTCTACTTACTAAATGAAAAGCCAGCTGGGAGCAACAGAGAAGCCAATGAATGCCAATAAACATGATTTTTCTAAGTTATTGTTATATCAAAACCATATCCCCAATAGACATGGTTTCATCAGCTTAACCTCATTAGTCCAAAACTTAGACATCTACTCAATCTTAGAATCCTTTGAGAAGAGAAATTAAAATGAGATAAAGAAATTGGAAAAGAGGCAGGGCATTCTTTCTTTTTACTTGTTTTTTCCCTTCCCTCTGTATTTAAATAGATTTTAGTGTGCAGAGTTTTCTAACATAGAGAATCTTGTATGTCTTTCAGTATTTTTATTCATAGATAGAATCTACTGAATCATATCAAAAAACATCCCAGGCCAGCTCTTACATAGTCTTCACAGATCTTGATGGTCTTCAATGCACACAGCACACTCCGGCTCATAATATCTCTTATCTTGATGATACTCGTTGGATGTGTCCTGTGTGCGTGTGCTGATAGAAAGGGAAAGCATTTTGGCTTTGCGACTGTACTTTCCAAACAACAAACAGACAGTAGAGTGGAATTCAACAATTGGGCCCAATTGTTGAAGATTTCAACTATTGCATGCACATCGTTCCCTCGAATGTGATCCAAACAAGTTTTATTCTACTAGTGTTGGCCCCTTCATAAAAATGACCGGATCAACTCATTGGAGAAAAATCTGAATACATCTCAAACAAGAGGAGGGCGTTCATTTTTATTAGTTCAAATTTTCAGTAAGTGGACCTGCTCGGCGTTTCATTCCCCTCACTAAAAAACAGCCATATATTAGATGCCTAATTCACATCCATTAACAATTGGGTCATCTTATTGGATTTCTAAATTGCTCAACATAAATGTCTTCGGTTCTCTCTAAATTTTACTTCAATTAGAATTGGGACCCCATTGGGCTATTCCTCACGCTGCGAGTATATGTATATTAGGTTGAAATAAACACAAGTGGCACACAATTAGATTTTGGTCTACCATATGCGTAATGGGTTTGATTCAAGGTCGTTTGAGTGTCATACTCAAAAGGATCATGAGATTAATGATCGGAACTCCAAGGTATGGGCTTATCTGTTCAAAGCCCGAGTCCCTAAAAACGAACGTCCTCCCCTTGAATTATGCTACTAATCATATGATTAAGGATAAACACTTATTGAAGTAAAATTTAAGAAGGTCAAATACATGGAGAGGGCATTCATTTTTAGCAGCTTGGATTTTCAATAGGTGGGCCACATCAAAGCTCCAATCATTCCACTCAAGGACAAATAGGATTCAGACTAAATGGGTTAGGCCCATGTACCTTAATGGGTGGGGCCTACCATCTGGGTCCCCAGTGCACATTTTTTCATGGATCGACACCACCATATGTTTTGGGTGGAAATGTAGAGCATGTCGATCTCTAGACCAGATCATGCCCAAGAAACTCCGCACTATATTTGAGTTAGGATCTTTGGAGTGTCCTCGCTCCCACTTATCGTGAGGGAGGGAGTGGAACTTTATGGTGGGCCCCGTTTATAGAAAATCCAAACAGCTCCAAATGAATGTACTGCTTTTATGGAATTTTTAAATTAAGGTTGGAATCAGAAAATGATGAATGCTAGAAGAAGATCATAACACACTGCACACTGCATTTTCTCCACCTGATTGTGCATTCTCCATTGAAACTATTAAGGGATCCCTCTAATAGTTAAGAATATAAGCTAAATGCCCATTCCTATATGCAGTACTACTTTTTCGGGCTGATCCATGCTCTCGGGAAAATATCAGTGGAGATTCTTGATGTAAACGATCATTCCAATTAGGTAATTCATCGTTCGAGTCCAACATTTTGAACAGATTAACAAATAAGTTGGATTCAGAATATATAAGTCAATTCTTACTATTTGACCTGCCAATTTTATATATAAAGCCAACCCAAGCTAACCAACTGAAGTATGACCTGCCAACCAACCAACCTTAGTTTTACTTAAGAATTAAGTGACCATCTAACATTTTCAACCAAATTAATGAATGAGGCAGGTTTGGATTGAGCCTTTACATAGCACTCATAGTGCTCAATTTAACATGAACCAACCCAAACTGATGCATTTCCATCCTTATATATCCCACACCTTGCCTAATATTTCCTATTGTGGCAAGTTGTGCTTAGCACCAAAACATGGGAAGTTATGCCAACTGCCCCAATTCCATACAATGTTGAGTTCATTTATCTTAAGATTTTCATCGTAGCTTTTCGAGTCCTAGCATTAAGTGTAAACTGTTACCTCAATGGCTACATGGCATGTTGGGTATACCCACTGTCATGTGAAATACAAGATACAATTGTTGATTAGCCATCCAAAAAAATTGCCACCTTATAGAAAATCCCCTTACATTACTGGTTGTTCGATCCAAGACAATGGTCAAACACAAATTCAAAGGTAAGAATCTAATGCTTAAGAATGTCAAATAATGTCCATTCTTGGTAGATGGCTTATTGTATTTTCAAGGCCGTGAGCTTTTCAAAATGTAATGTATTTTTTATATGCCAAATTCTGCTAATCTCCCTCAGTTTCTCCTGTTATAGGCATCTTATACTCTGAAATTTCTTGTTCTATCTTCGGTCCCCAGCCAATGCTCTGCTTTCTTAGGAGCTAGGCCTTTTGTTTTGCAACTTTGTGATGCTTGTATTCTTTTTTTTGGGTCTTCAGTGCCTTGTATTAAGCCCTATCAGATTTCTCTTTTCCAGAGAAGGCTTTTTCCTTCCCAAGTCAACAAGCCAACGTCTTCCCTCAGCCACTTGCATTTACTATTCTCTCAATACTGCCGACATCTTTGACAATTAGATAGGGAGAGAGAACACCCTAACAAGCCATCTTTAGTATGACTGAGAGAGAGACCTTTTCAGAAAAGCAAATTCATGCCTGAGTTAGAAAGCCATTTTTTTGCAGATTGAAAAACACAATCCACCGCGGATAATATTTTGCCACCAAAACATTGAAAACTGAAGACCATAGAAAATAAAACAAAAATATGAAATCTTCAGTTTCATTTTCTACAGAAATAAAATCACTATGAAAATAGATTTCATAGAAACTGATGATAGCAATTACTAAAAAATTCATAATCATAAGATTAATCATAAAAAGGGTAGATGTGAATAACACAAACTAATTAACGTATAACTAACTCCATTGCTAGGGCCAGTTTGGCAATTTACTGTTAAAGTAAAAATGATGTAAATCAAGAAAGAATAAAATTTGATAGGGTTATGATGGTATTTTGTCCTCAGTGAATTTGTAGGGAGTCTTTGACTTTTTGTGTAAAAAGTGAGTGTGTTTTTGCCATTTAGTAGAAAAAGGATGTTGTTTTTTTACGATTTTTTTTTTTAATGAGGAAATTTTAAAGGTATATACTTTTGATATGACTTATTATTTGAAAAATAGAGGCTTTACATTACTTTTACTAATCAAGTAAAGTGCGCCAAATGGGCCCTAAAACATTTTCATTCTCGTGGACTACAACCAAAATTGCTTCATTTTCTTTGAAATTATGAGTTTCTTTTGCTTCTATCCTTAATATGTGATATGCCAAGGAAAACCCCAGCAAAGATCGTGTAAATTAAATAACGATGAAATCATTCAAGCAAAGACATTTATGGTCCTACACAGACATCCAGGTTCTCAGTCATTTACTACACGTACCGACTAGAGATGAAAAAAGCTGTCGTTGATAGAAAAGCCATTCATTCAAACCTTCACACGGTTGATGACTGATCTTTTCTCACCGTCATAGCCATACAAGATATATCCGGACTCTTGAAATAAGAACCGTCATAGCTTAGATTTTGTCCATACAGCTATCCTTACCTTACATCTTAAGGGTATGCGGATTGGATTTGTGTGTATTGGGCCAAATTCATCACCAATCCGTTATTAATGGATTTGGAATCTATCACCAACCCGTAACTGTAAGAAATCGATCTGTTCCGATCCGTGGAGGACCGGATCGGATCGAATTAATTAATTCAATCCGTTCGATCTAATGTTAAAAGAAAGATATCAAACATGTTGTAAAAAATTTCATATTTAACCCCTTAAAAAAAAATTTTCTTATTTTATATTTAGACATCTTAACTTATATTTAGACCCCTTAAAAAAAAATTTATTTATATTTAATGTGAACGGATTGGATCGGATTGAATTCACGGATTGAAGGTGAAATATGTCACCGATCCGTTGCTAATGGATTAAAAGATTTTCAATCCGTCATCAATCTATTTACCTTCGGATAAGTTTAAAATCCACGGATAAGATCGGATCGAAGCGGTTTTACGGATCGACGGATTTTTTGTGCACCCCTATTACATCTAACATTCCCGCACAGCTGTTTATGCAAAATTCTGTGAATATATGGCACACATCACAACATACAACATCCTAAGGCTATGCCATGTCGCATATATCAAACATTGTAAAATCTTACGTCCAGGGGATATCACACATTTGCAGTCCATGTGGGAATTTGTTGCTAGTAAAATTTTACCGTGCGATCCACTCATTCAAATTCAGAGAGCATAAAATGGATGAATACTTATTTGCATGATCCCACATCACGAAGGGTTGGGATGGGACCCCTACAAGCCAATGCTCATAGGTAAGAATTCTTTCATGATAGGTTTTACTAATAAGGAAGGATATCGTGGCAAGATTGAATTTCAATTAATAACGCCATTTATATCATTCATATAATCTTATGCATTACTGCCTCCATGTTGCAATCATATCAAAAACTTTTATTTGAGTAAAATTTGGAGGCACCTTACAGTAGGAGGGGTTGATCAGATATTTAGATTTTTGTTAATGGTTTGTTTGTTTCCAATCATTTATATAAATACGTGATTCACATGCATAAGGATGATTCACATACGTAAGGATTATGCATTATCATATTTGTTTATGCTCATTTGCGCACGTAATACATAAATAATGAGAAGTAAAAATAGTGTGTAATAAAGTCATTTACGCATCAACATTTTCAAACCATGATAGGTATGAAAGTGATTCACACCCCTTGTACGAAAGTATGCTTCTTAAATGGCCATTGGATTCTAGTGGGCCCGTCAATGACCTTTATTTTATCTCATTTCTATGACCCTAATATTTGTAATTCAAACTGTTCACTTTATTTATTAAACTAATAAACCCAAGATATAAAAGTTGATAATATTAAATTTTTATATATTTTGAATAGTTTGTGAGAATGTTTAATCTTATAGATCTAATTTTCTATACTTTTTTTTAGCCCCCAATTCATGATCTGAATTGTTTGATCAATATTCTTATCTTAATAGTAAATACCAAGATTTTTAGTTTCATATTTTATCCCTTTATGAATTTTGAGGATTTTTTGGAAAATATTAATTTTTTTTTAAAGAAATCTTAAACCATATGATGTGCTAATTCACTGATGTGAAAATAGTGATTTAAAAAAAAATATAATAACATATTTCATATGTGCAACATCTTATTGTTATACCCGGACCCCATGACTCAAAATACAAGTAATACCTTAAAATCATTGTATGACCATCCAGATCCCAGACATTCTCAGCAGCGATGTGTAGATTGGTTGAAGCTCTTACTTTTAAAAGCCTAAAAATGGGACCTTTCGTTTTAAGAGAATCTGTTTGCACTTCTCTAAACAAGATAGAGGGTAGAATTAATTATATGCCAAATGTTTTTATTTTCCAAATGTCTACATGCTTTAGATATTTAGGTGAATAGAGGTTAAAAATAGAGATGCCAAACATAGGCATTTGTCATGTTCTTTTTACAAATGGTTCAGATAAAAAAAAACTCACTACGTGGCTAAGGTTGTAAACGGGTCGGTTCCGGTCCAGGTCCACCACCGGAACTGTTAAGGAGAAGGTAGAACCGGATCCAGACCCAGAACCGTTTCGGAACTGTTTTTTTTTTGCTCTGGAACCGGAACGAGAATCATATATGTGACGGATCTGAATCTAGGTCTGGGTTTAAATAAAAAATGATATTAAAAAAATATGATTTTTAGGAGATATTTTTAAAAATTGAGGTAATATATCGGATCTCAGGGTCCACGGGGTCCGAACCAAGGTGGGACCGGACCTGAACCCATTTACTTATCAGGGCCTAAATAAGGACTCAGACCCGATTTTTAACGAGTCGGAACTTCCGAGTAATCGAGAATCGAGTACCTATTTATATCCCTATACGTGGCCCACAATCACTATATTGAGTCTTGACTTATTTTCAAACGGTTCAAATGGACTGCTTCATTAAAAACCGTGGGAACAAGTATCGAGTATTGATCGGCTTATTTTCTAAAACCAACATTGCAACTTGTTGGGTCCATAAAAAGAATGACACAACTTACTCTTTTTTTTTTTTTTTTTTTTAAACAATGACAAAACTTGTTGTAGATGCTTTGGCCTAGTTGGTGTGGTACAGCTACTAGCTAGAGAGGGATGTTTCTTTAGTTGATCCTATACAAATAGCATCGTGAAAATTAACCATTCATGAAAATACATTTTCAATGTATCTTACATAGTTTTTTTTTTTTTCCTTTTTTTTTAAAAAAACAGAGAATTTCATTAAACAACACAAAGCAACAAGAAGCAATAAAAGAGGGGACAAAACACAACCCTACTAAAGTTGAAGATCACACACGACCCATTTTACAAAATCACCCTAAAAAATTCCGCTTCCACGTAAAGCATAACTTAGCCAAATAATGAGACAAAGTTCTACAAATAAAAGCAAATTCAACACAAACGAAAGACAATCTTACATTGTTAATCATCCCATTTGAAGTCATAATTTTGCAAAAAAAAAAAAAACTTAAAGCTATAAAGGAAGCGGTTTAGTTCTAATCATCCACTTAAAGACACCGAATAGATGCCTTGCATTGGCTAGTAGCTCATCAACAAATCCCCTTAACATTTGGTGAGATTAGTGCATTTGCATATATGCTTTGTCCATGAGCAATGGTTTAAAATATCAGTCGATTCTGATTCGTAACAGCTGATACGAACCGGTATCGATCCATACCGATTCGATATTTTAATGTTTATAGGTTTCGGATTCAGCCGCTCCAAATATCAGTCTGTCTCGGCTGATATCTTGAAAATATCGGTTTAGACCAATATATCGGCCAATATTTTTAAATATTGGTGAAGTACCATTCCAACCCATTTTAATTTACTTTTTTTTATTTTTACAAAAAAAAAAATTGGTAGAAGGTTCTCCATTCCCACAGAAAAAGAAAAGAAATCGATGTATATATGTAGCAGAATAAAGAAATGAAGAAATATCTCAATCTCATCTCAGGCATATTTCACTTGCAGTCAAAACTCAAAGTGAAAGGGGCAAAAGAAACTGCTCTTATTTAGCCCTAGATTCGTATGCTATCAAAGATTGTATTGGGGTGGGGATGTCACACGTGGATTGGTGGGCTCCACTATGTGGGCATGTTGCCCATTTATTATTTCAAATCAAAGCCGATCAAAATGGTTGCTCCTCTGTTTCAAGAGCTTGGCCAAATCTCACTTTTTAAGAAGGGGCCCACTTGATACATTGATGATAAAACCACTCAAATTTCTGCAAAGTTTACTAAAACGTGAGTATTTGAGCCCACTATTAAAAAGACCTGCACTTAAAATAATCTACATTAAAAAACCTACACTCTAATGCAGTTTACTTATGAAAAATCTACACTAAAAAATAACTCTCTTTTGAATGAGCCCTGAATAAAATTTCACTCAAATTGAGGTGGGCGCCAATTGTTACATTAATCATTTATGTAACATGTGAGTAAAATTCCAACTCAAGTTGGTTTTGAGACTGCATTAAGTTTTGGTTGCAATTAACCCGTCCTGCCTTTTTTCTTTCTTGTTTTGTGAGTCCCCTCAAGTCTGCCATGGCCACGAGATGAGAAAGTAACCGAGACAACCATGAATCGATCCTTGGGTGGAGCTATGGGAGTGGGCATACCATCCACTGTGAAAGCCTTATGATTCTCCACTACATTTTTCTTTTTTTTTAATATATATATATATATATATATATAACTCAGTATAATATGAAAAAAAAAAAAATTGCATCAGCATTATGGTAGTAAATTGTAGCCGCACCTGGTTGTGTGGGTTCAAATCCTAGGGCTTGTATTGTTTTTCTTTTTTCTTAAATAAAAAATTATCGCCATTATGAAACTTGAACCAACCCATATCCATCCTGATGTTATTTCCGCCCGAACATGGTTAATTCCATGGTTCTTATGGTTTCCATCCGGGATTAAAATGCGTCATTTTAAGCTAAGACGGAGTTTCACATATAAGCTAAGAGCTTAACTCAATAGTTCTTAGGGTTTTCGGGACCGCACGGTTTTAAAACGCATCATATTAAATTAAAACGGAGCTTGACTTATAAGTCCAAAATCTAGACAGCTCATTTCCAATATGAAACTCATATATTCCTCACATTGCAAACTCAACTTATACGGCGAACCCTTCTAATCCCCTTTTTGAAGGGGTGATAGTCGCTGGACAGGTTTGGACAGGTATGGGTTTCAAAATTCCAACTCAAGTTGGTTTTGAGACTGCTCTGACCCATCCTGCCTTTTTTCTTTCTTGTTTTGTGAGTCCCCTCAAGTCTGTTATGGCCACGAGATGAGGAAGTGACCAAACCACCCAGAAATCAATCCGTGGGTGAAGCCATGGAGGTGGGCATATCGTCCACTATGAAAGCCTTATGATTCTCCACTACATTTTTCTTTTTTTAAAATATATATATATATATATATATAAAACTCAGTATAATATGAAAAAAAAAAATTGCATTAGCATGATGTTAGTAAATCGTAGTCGCACCTGCTTATGTGGATTCAAATCCTAGGGCTTGTATTGTTTTTCTGTTTTCTTGAATAGAAAATTAACGCCATTATGAGACTTGAATCAACCCATATCCATCCTGGTACTATTTCCGCCCGAACACGGTTAATTCCATAGTTCTTATCTTTTCCGCCCAGGGTTAGAACGCGTCACTTTATGTTAAGACGGAGTTTGACACATAAGCTAATAGAACAAGACCTTTAACTCAATAGTTGTTAGGGTTTTTAGGACCGTACAGTTTTAAAAAGCGTCACATTGAATTAAGACATAGTTTGACTTATAAGTCTAAAATCTACACAGCTCATTTCAATATGGGACTCATCTATTCCTCACATTGCAAACCCAACCTATACGGCGGACCCTTCTAATCCCCCTTTTTAAGGGGGTCACAATCACGTGCGGTGTTACAGAAACAAGAGAACCATTCATTTTTTGAATGGTAACAAGAGCATCATTCTTACCAAAGTAAGAAATTCATCATCGGGTAGTAGATGCCAGCAATTGCCCATAGCCTAAGCAGATGCACGGATGCTAAAGAGAGAGCCATCCAATGGCTCACAATTACAATTTTGATCTGATCATAATGGATCATTTGCTCCGACTTCACATCATTCTGACAAATCTCATCAGGCTTGTGCCTACGCTTATGAGAAGTAGGGCAGAACTTTATGGATGGATACACTCATTTGCAAGTCATCAAAAGATCAGGCCTATTATTATTATTATTATTATTATTATTATTATTATTATTTACCAAAAATAGGATTGATTATTAGATTGAACACGTTACTGATAATGGGATGAAGAAATATGATTAGTAATATATCAAACTGAACAAAGTTATTAGCCATGTGCTCAATTTGGCAATAAGATCATCTCCTATTTGAAGTAAAATTTAGGATAAATTAATGGAAGTGTTTACATTCAACTTAAACGGTTGGGATTATCTTTTGTGGACCCATGAGTTTTGGACACCTTTTTCCGTGTAATTGTAATAAATACAACAAGAGATATTCGAGATGAAGATGATCTTCAGGACTGAGGAAAATTAAATTTGCCCATCCATACAATTGCACGGAGGGGGTCCCGCATTATGGAGGGTCGGGATTAGAGCTCTCCATGCCATTGCTTGGAGGAGAAAATTCTTCAACCATAGATTTTACTCCCACAAAAGATGATCTCGTAACAAGATTGAGCATTCTAAAGGGCCTTTATAGAGAAATAGAGAAAACTAAGCTGACCTATAGAGAGTTTCTCCACCTCTATCTTTTGTGTCGCTTCTTCATTTTTGAACATCTCTATGGTGCAAGTTAGCAAACTATTTTTTGTTTCTCTAGCTAAACAAATTTTGTTTGAATCCATAAATTATCCTGACTGGATGGTGAATAGTTGTGACTTAGAGTAATTTTTTCTTTAAGTATATGGATTTTTACGAAAATGTTAGCCTTAAAAAATGATTACAAGAATTGATAATGAAAAATGCAGAATTGACGGATTAGAGCGTAGGTCTTTTCTTTTGACAAAATCACCCTTATGACATATCGTTACTTAGATACCTACGTCGTTATCTACTTGACACCCATTTTGCATATATCCTTCCCAATAGAACTGATGTTTTAGTTTCTCAATCTTCGTTTTCAATAAGTTCTCTAAATATTGAAGACTAAGTGAAGAATACATGCATGGAAGGGGATAAACACATTAAATCTGTCTGGATAATACAAGTTTAAAAGGTTCCTTCCAAATTGGGCTGGATAATACGAGTTTAAAAGGTTCATTCTCTTTTTCTTTAAAAATTCCAATGTTGAGATGCCACTGTCTACCATATGTCTTAAATTGGTTATGAATATCCTCGAAACTTTTTTAGAATCCAAAAATGGGCTTCATATCATTTTTTTTTCTTTTTAATTAGAATCATTGATTAGTCGGTCATTCAAGCACCTGTCCTGGAATGAGAACCATTAATTAAAAGAGAAGAATGTTACAAAACTAAAACGGAGAAATGAGATAATTAAAAACAAAAAAGCATAAAAGTAAGACAAAGGAAGAGAAAGAACAAAATCAACATGAACAGGAAAAAGGCAAAGAGACCATTAACTTCAATAGTACGTACAATGGGCCAAATCTGGTAGGTCATAAAATCTCAACACTAAAATATATTGAGAAGAAGAGAAGAGAAGAAACCTTTAGAGGGTGTTTGGAAACATAATTTTTCATTATATTATCTACTAGTTAATCTACTCACAAAAAAAGGAGGTATTTGGATAACTTAGAAAGTATCTTACAATATCTCTTTTTCTTCCAAAAACATTGATACTACATTCTTCAAAGATATGTAGTATAAAATAATCTTTTGTCATAAGGTTTTTTCTAAATACCAAAGAGTTCATGGGCAACCATTAATTGTAGTGGCACACTATAAGCTCTAACATCAATGATCCTTATAAGAGTGCAATTATGACTACCAATATTAGATTGGCCCCACAATGCTTACAAATTTAATGTGGGGCCCCTTAACCATATCACAATTACATAGCCCTTTTTAATTATCAATATTAGGTGAGTCTTAGTAATGTTACACTAGGGGGCCTTCATCATGATTATCAACATTAGGTGGGTCTTATATTACCAAAATTAGTTACAGGTTCCTTATTAATTACCCAGATTAAATTGTGTGATTGCAATTATTAGTTTATCATTATTAAATGGGTCCCACTATTTGATAGCTCCCCTTGTGTTAATATGACTATCAACACCAAATAGGCCCCACAATAATTTCTCATAGATGGATTCATCAATGATGTCTGACATTAGATAAGGTTTTACAAACAAAAAAAAAAAAAAAAACCCTTAATAGGCCCATTTGTGATAATCACCATAAGATGCATTACGCTATGACTATCAACATTTGGTGGACCTACCTTAATTAAACAGCATTGCTTCAATCTCAAGGTTTTAACATTTAATCTTGTGATTTTTTAACAATAGATGGGTCCTACCATGATTATTAACAGATATAATTACTAATTTTTGGGTCTTGCATTGCTTCAATTGATGGCTTTCATTCCATCTCTTATTCGGTATATCATCAAATGAGTTTTTTATAAATTCCCAAACACTTCAAAGTACATTAAAATTTGTGAAAATTGCCAAACACCATAAGTGACACAAGATAATAATATGACACAATTTTGTTCTATGATAATGAAATCTTACAATATTTAAACTTGTTAATATTATATTATGCATTTATCCAAAAACCCCCTTAAACATGTATTATCTCAATGAACTTGATTCATTTATCCTTTTCAAGCATATATTTCTTCTTTGGTTCTCGATATTCAACCAAGCCTCATTGAAAACGGAAATGGAGAAACTAAAACATCATTACTACTTGGCAGGATATTTGCAAAATGAGTGTACGGTGGATAATGATATCGTTGCACCGGTAACGATATACCCACGGGGATAATCCTATTAAGAAATGTAGTACAAACTAATCTGTCAATTCTGTATTTTCATAATCAATACAATCAGTGTTTAAGGCTGATTTTTCATAAATAAAAAAAAATCTTTAGGTATAAGATTTTTTTTTTATAAAAAAATATTTTTTTTTAATTATACATAGACCTATAAGAGAGGAAGTCATCCTAAGCAGCCTTACATAAAAGACATAAAGACATTATTCCACTGTGAAAAGCGCAGAAAATGAGAGAAGATGAACAAATGAAATCTTGAACACGGTTCCCATCCTCAATAGAATGTTAACTTAAATATAATATCTCCGAAATGTGGCCCACAAATTATACTATATTAAAGTGGAGGGTTTTGAAGTTAATTTTGACCATAACTTCTTATTTTGACCGGAAGTTATACTCATACTATATAACTCATTTACTTTTTTATCCCACTTTCAATATGTAATTGTAACCACTTAAGCCTTATTTCTACTTTTCACTCCCTCCAATGACTTCATTTTATTCCAAACCTTATTCTCTTCTACGCCACTTCTCCTCGCCCATTTCTACTTTACAGAGTATTTGATTGAGAAAATAGGTACTCTCATAATCTTTTCTTGTTTTAGTCTCTTTTTAAAGTTTTATTCTCTATCTAAACAAAATTATTGTCGGTAAGTGTTTGAAAATGATTTTACATTATTTAACTTTTTTAATGGATCATATAATTTATTTTGCATTTGTTGGTAAACATGCCCGTTATTGTGCTAGTATCAATTATGCTTGCTCGGTCAAGGGCCCTCGTGGTTGAGGAGAAAAAAGTGGTGGGTGACAATTGAGGTTGACACCTTTATCAACTAGTTTTTCCCATCCAAAAACAACCAACTGATAAATCTACTTTTGATCAGCGTGATTGGTTGAAATAAAAGCCACCTAGTGGCCTACGATCACTATGTTGATCGTTCCACAAGCACAACGAGTATGGTCCACTGACTCAGACATCACAACTGATTAGCCCCACCAGGCACATTATGGGTGGAGTATACAACCGTGTTTGGAATTGGATGCATTTCAGGACAGGGACGGATTGAGGGGATCGAGTGAGGGCACTTTCCCCCACTCAATTTTCCTTTCATCTTGAGAAAATATAGGAGTGTGCTTAGGCATTTTTATTTTATTCCCGTTCACCAGTCCTCAACTTTCTATATTAAATTTAGAGAGTAGCAAGGGTATTCTTATCTTAATAAGGGTATTATTGACCTTTTCTTTTCCTAAAAGATAGAATCTTAGAGAGCAGCTAAATGCACACTTAAGTTTTCTTTCAACACACTACTTTTTTTATGACCAATATACCCATTTGGTAAATTACCTAAAAGGACACGTATCAAAGTCTCTATCTCCCCCAACTTCTTTCTACACTCACCTACCCAAGCCCACCACCACGTCCCCTCCGACAACACCACCGGAGGGGGAGAGGTAAAACGAGAGAGAGGGAGGGAGAGAGGGAGTCGGCGGGCGAAGGTGGGCAGGGATAGCGAGAGCGCGTGGACAAAGGGAGAGAAGGAGAGGGCGGTGAGCGTAAGACAGGCCTCGAGAGGGAGAAAGAGGGAGCGAGAGGTAGAGACATAGATAAGGATAGGGAGGGAGAATGGGAGGGCCGGCGGCATACGTAGGGCCGGCGGGGAGAGGGAGTGTAGAGAGAAGTTGAGAGAGTAAAGTTTTTAAGGTAGTTTAGGAAATATGGGGTGTAGAAAGTGATTTTGGTATTAAGTGGTGGGTGTAGAAAGAAGCTGTGTGTTGAAAGAAAAATTCAGTGTGCATTTAACAGCTCTCGAATCTTATGGTCATATCTATCTCTGCAATGTCATCATTCTCATCACATCCATTGTAAATGCCTCATCCCACATCCAATCATGTTTAGAGAGTATTTAAAGAAGTTCTTAAGTGGAGCCCACTTAATAAATTAAATAGGCTCAAAATGTAGGTCATTTTAGGCCGATGCTCTTGAGTGGGGCATACTTTGGAAAAACATAAACTCTATAAAACAAATGCCCTAATTCTCTATGAGATATATAACTCAATATGATATGGGCCTAAATCAAATTGATCCATATGAAAAATAATAATTTATTTATTAAAAAGTTTTGGAATTTTTTTTTTTTTAAGTTAACAATCTTAAGTTAGGTCATTTGAGTGAAATCTGATAAGGTCTATACACTATATGAGGGGATTGTTTCTCAATAATTTAAATGTTTTATAAGTGGCCTATTGTCGTGGAACTCTTCTATCATGTTTCATTTTCTTTTTCTCTTTTTACCATATCTATTGTGTAGATGCATGGCATCTGAGGACATTGAAATCATCCTAACTCTTGATTTAACAACCTTAAAGTCTTTCTTTTTTTTTTTTTTGACAACCCATGGTATCTCCCACCTAGCCCTGTCCCGGAGCCTTTGGCCATGAGCCCGAGGGACACTCGATTCTGTATAGCTGAGAATTAATCCCTACGGGCATATGGAACTCCGTTTATCTCTTTTTTTATGAGATCCAATCCAATATTGGGTAAATAATCGATGGGCATCAAAACTTGATATGGTGCCAAATCAAGTTAGGGTATACGTATGAAATGAGCTTAATTGATTAAAGTTTGGCTAAAATAGTCCCTATAGAGTTGGACTTTACATGTGATCTACTTGTAACAAAAGAAAATCTTTAAGTGAGTTTTATGTAGATAGTAAGGGAAGGGCTGAAGGGCCATTTCTTGATTGATTTAGATTTTTCATAAGTGGGCCTAATAATATGATCAATCAGCTTTGCCCCCCACTAGAAGAAATCCTAACTACGTTCCTATTTCGGGACCATCTGTGAGCCATGCCATAATGGATTTGGTCCACGCGATGTGAGGTGAGAATCTAAAATTGGTAGGCTATGAAAGAAAATCCAAACACACCTCACATGGCACTGTCTCCATGTAACGTAGACTCTCCACCAAATTTCATCCAAATGACCCCCAAGATTAAGGTTCATTTCTACGCGATTTTTGTGAGAGGGTACGATTCCACAAAAATGCTTGAAAGGCACATTTGAGATTGAAAAATTCTACCTTTCTATTTGTATTAGAACACGTAAGAATTAAATCAATAGAAATGCAAGTCAAATGAGCTCAATAGAAGGATTATTAAAGAGGTGGGGTCAAGGGCTGACATAGGACCTCCAAGGCACAGTTCTTGGTTCTGCTACGGATGCATTGTTAATGAGAGAAGCAAGAGATAGAGATTTATGGTTTGGATTTCTAGGATAATAGCTAAGTATTCATTTCGCAACTTATCTTGGTTCTATTTCCTTTAAAGGGAGGTTATCTAATGGTCATTTTCGTATAATCACCTTGGAGTCGTGTTAATCAAGTCCTTGGAGATACCTATCAGCTTTTCACAAAGACGTGGAAACCACATATTTAGCAATTGTAAATGCCTGATGCTTTAGGCAAGTAAAAACCATCTTTTCTGTGGGTTTTCATATTTGACATGCCATCATATGATTTTCTTAGATGTTGTTCTTTGGTTTTTAATAGCTTTCTGTGAAATAATCTCAGGCTTAAACCCAACCATGAGGTACGTATTGTATTTATAGTATAAAGTTAAAGTTTATAAGTTTTGATTTAAGGGGATTTAACCGGAATAAACAGATTAGGTGACCACCATACCGAAAAGGTAATTTTAAGTGCCCTTGCACCAAATGAGTCATTTTGCCCGAAAATGTTTTTTTTTTTTTTTTTTTTTTAATTCTCTACTAGGGTCCGTATCGATCTTCATTTGCAATGTTAAGGGTCGATTGAGGCCCTGCAGTCCATCATAACCTTCACAAAACTCCCATTTACTTTGTATGGTCTAAATCGACCTTTATTTGTAATGTTAAGGGTCGACTCCCATTTACTTTGTTTGTAGGGTCTCAATCGACCTTTATTTGTAATGTTAAGGGTCGACTCCCATTTACTTTGTTTGTAGGGTCTCAATTAACCTTTATTTGTAATGTTAAGGGTCTTTATCGACCCTACGTGTAAGATTATAAATGTACGAAACTCATCGCTCATTCCCTTTTCTTGAAAAAAAAAAAACGACCATCCTCGACTTGCTTCCTCTCCATAGGATATTCCCACCTCTAGAAGACCATTAAAGCCACATGCCGTTGTTTGGTGGAGAACATTATAGTATATAAGCTATTGTTAGGGGCAGACCAATGAAAATGTGGACTTTGTACTTTTTCCTAAAACATGATTTTTTTACTTTTTAGAAACTCTTTTCATAATTCTTAGTTCCATACTCGATGGAGGACCGCTGAGAACCATTGTGAATACGCCTGGTAGCTGATATGGAGTCGTAGTCGACGCTGAGGAAGAAGAATGAAACAAACAAGAGAGTAAATCGGGCTTCTAAACCCTAAAATGTATGAACGAGTTGAATGCAAGGTCTCTAGGGAACCTTAACATTAAAATAAAAAAAAAAGTCGATAAGGACCCTAGTAGAGAATGTTAAAAAAAAATTACATTTTCAAGCAAAATGATTAATTTGGTGCAATGGCACTTAAAATTACCTTTTCGGTATGGTGGTCACCTAATCCCTTTTTTTGCGTAAAATTCCCTTGAATTAATGAAGTTTTTAATTTACCCAAAAAAATGAATGACAATATACTGTTAGTGGATTTGAACTGGGCCTTTCCCATATGTCAGCCCTATTCCTCACGCCCTTTGAAATATGATTTTTCCCCTATACAACACGAACCCATACATCACGAAGCTGTGTAACACTTCTTTCAATTTTCATCATGGGGCACACATATTGATCAACCGACCATTCAAGATGAATTCTATCCCTCCAATCATACTAAGTGTTCACCTTCTTTGTGCTGGCAACATTTGCTCATACTTTTTGGTCTTAAAAAAGTGGACCTATGATTCGAGCTTATCACTTTTCCGTGTACATCAACAAAAAAGTTTTCATTCTTGAAAAAAAGAAAAGAAACAAAAGGATAAAGTCAACAATGTTGCATTAGTGCTATCAGTTATCACTCAATCAGTGGATCCCACTCATTATGGAAGAGCGGTATTTGGACGATAAAAGAGTGTCATTGATTAGTGATTACATGGAAAAACCCACACATTTGTTTGGCAAGTCTACTAATAGAGTCAAGTAAGGTAAAGTCCCAATTTCTTAAAAAAAAGTCATATAAAAAATACTTTAATTCAAAATTTTCACCATATTTTTCAAAAAAAAGTAAAAAAGTAACCTCATTTCTCCAAAAAAAAAAAAAAGAACTCCACAATTTAGTACAAAAAGTCAAAAAGATTCCATAATAATCAACTAAAAATAAAATACTATCATAACTCACTTATATTTTATTCTTTCTTCGAAATAATTTTTACTCTACTCAACTCCATTAGTAAAGCCCCAAAAGTTTTCTACTTTTTTTTTTCACTTTGTTTTTTTATCACATAAGACGAGTTGCTGAGCAAGCTCTGCTCCCTTGTTGAAGAACTTTGGGTTGACGAGGGAAAAGAAATAGAGTTGGCAAAAGCCCATTTGACCAATCAATCTAGCCCGACTCAACCTGTACATTACCCGTACAACATGACCCGCATAATATATGGGTCAGCCGCGGGTCAAGCTTTTTTAACCCGCATTTAAACGGGTGGGGTTAGGGTTAGCACGTTTGACCCGCGTGACCCACATAATCCATTTATTCTTTTCTTACAGCTAAAACTTATACTCAATACTTAATTTTATAAAAAAAAAAAAAAAAGCTTATTTTATTTTTATTAATTTTGTTATTCTATTTCTATAGTTACTATTTTAAAAAATGTATGCTACACTCATTGTATAAATAATTCCTTCTTTTTCTTTTTTCTGAAGTAAAACCTTTGTCAACTTACTCGAGAATACTTTTGCATGCTCTTCTCTCGTATGAGGATTATGGATATGAAAAGAATACAATGGATATGATATAAATAAAATAAAATAATTAAGGAACAACTCAGTTCATGCTAGTTTCCACAATATTTTTCCTTATGCCGGCACAAGCCAAAGAGAATTGTGAATTATGGCATAATGACACATGCCTCGGCCTAAAACTTCAACCCAACATCAGTTAAGCCTATGTCTGGTTTAAAATCATATACGAAATAAATTAACATTATACTTATCAGAATCCAGACAAAGCTCGTCCATATTGCCTATCATGATAGGTTTTAATATGCACCAATAGGATTTAGAAAGTTAAGGATTGTTTTGTTAGATCTTATCATATCTTTACAAATTAATGCATCCGCTTGGGCATAATTTAAACTTTGTGAATGGTTAATGTCTTAGATGATTGTTAATCAATTTAGCTTTGGTTACGAGTTATGTGGGTTAACCCGACCCGCAGTAACCCACATCGGTTATGTCGGCTCATGCGCGTTTGGTCGGATTAACCTGCAGAGATTGCGTGCGGGTTATGACTTTCTGATATATTTAATAAGCGGGTCAGATACGATTTAGCATTTAATAAACGAATCCGACCCGTTTAGTCCAACCGGATCGGTTTACCACCAACGGGGAGGAAAAAGGCCAAAGTGGTGGAAATTGAGGGTGTCACTTTTCTCCACCAGTTCTTTTCCATCCAATTTCTACGCGGCTTTTTTCTACGCGTCCAAAAGCCACCAACTGATGAATGTATCTTGGTCAGTGTGAATGGTTGAAATAAAAACCATTGAGTGGCCCACAATTACTATTTTGATCGTTCCACAAGCATAATAGGTATGAATATGATCCATTGACTCGGACTGCATAATGGATGAGCCCCACCAGGCACATTACGGGTGGGGCCTACAACCGTGTCCAGACGTGCAGTCATACTCGATGTGAGGTGATAACTCCAAAATGATATTATAGGCAATGGAAGAAAATCCAAACGCACCGCACATGACGCTGTCTCCTTGTGATGTGACTCCCCACCAAATTTCGTCCAAATGCCCCCAATTATGGATGTCCCGATTCTCCAATTGGACGTTTAACACTCTTAAAAACTAGTTTTGGGTTAGTCTTCAATAAGTAAATGGGTCCGGCCTTATTCCTCCTTGGTACAGATCCATGGATTTGCGGCCAGAAATGTTTTCTCAATTTTTGAGAATTTTTTTTTTAAAAGTTAGACTTCTTTTTTCACATAATTTTTTATTTAGACCCAGACAGGATTTAGATCCGGACCCGTCTCATATACAAAATCGATTCCGATTTCATCATTTCATTAATAATTCCAGTTCCGGTTCCACCTTCTTATTAATGATTCAGGTTCTAGGACCACCATAAACCTGGACCGGAACCCGTTTACAACTCTACCCTCAAGATTAAAACTCATTTGTATGGAAATGTTCCAAAGGCACTTTTGAGATTGCAAGATTTTACCTTTTTATTTGTATTGGATTATATTGGAATTAAATCCATAGAAAGTCAAGTCAAATCAGCACTACAAAAGGATTCTTAAAAAGGCGTGAGGTTTGGGCAGCCATGCCCCCCAAATTCCATATTACCCCTAAATAGTAATTTAAATCTCCCAAATGATACATGATTTGAATGACTAGGATAATAGCAAAAGGGAGATTATCTTGTGATCTTTTTTTTTTTTTTCAAATCCTTGGAGACTCATCATCAATTTTTCAATCACGGTAAACCCATAATGTTTGGCCATAGTAAACCCCGGTGAATTGGGGCAACAGAAAATCATGGTTTTTGAGGATCTTCATATCGGACGCTCATTTTCTTCAGATGTAGTTATTTAATTTTAACAGTTCTCTGTGAAATAACTCACAAGCTTAAAACTCATTTTTGAGGATTTTCATACCTAACCTCCCATTTCCTCATGGATAATATTTAGTGGTATAAAAGTGTAGAAATTTTTTGAGATTCAAATCATGGTGGATAAAGATTTGATGAGAGTGAAATTGATCCTGTTGTCAAATCATGGGGGAATGAGGGTCCCAAAAAAATGTGTCTACAAAGGTACCCTACCCATGTGAGAAATTGTTCAGAAGATTCCTTCAAGTTTTTACTTCAGCTGTTGGTTGAATCACAGCCAATGACTTCATAAGCAGAGTCAACCAAGTCTTTGCAATCCTTTCCCAATTACTTCCTTCTAGCTCTTGCTGACTGTATCTCATATATGCCATAACTCAGATCCGATTCATAATATCTCTCACAAGCAGTTTGGGAAAACAGCAATCCAAAGCAAAGTTCTGAGTACCTCCTCTTTGCTAAATTCTGATCAGGTATGTACCATATTTCTAAATTTTCCTATTTCGTTGCAGCCCATAAGAACTCAGTTTTCCTCTCTTCTATTTGTAGTACATGTTATGAGGAATATGCAGCTGTTCTTTATTCTCCTTTCGTGTTTGAAAAATAGGATATTTGTTCTTACGCTTGTTTCTTGATTGTCCCCAAAGCTGTAAACTCAGCTAATAGGAATTTGGTAGTTAGAAGTGCATGGAAATATATGAAATAGGCCATTTTCAGATTCAAAGTGCTGATTGATGTCATCTATTTCAGTTCTTGGACATATAGAAATAGAGATACATATTTTCAACTCAAAAGATTTTCAACGTGTAAGAAGAAATATAATTTGGATTTTAATAAAACCCATCATTTTAAAATATACCTTTGAATTTTTAACAACCATCAAAGTGTAAATTTTAAGAAGTGAAAACGCTATATTAAAAACGTCTGGGGCTGGCAGTGCCTGCACCTTCCAGTCATCTTAACGTTAGAATATCAAAATGAAAATGCACAATGAAAGATGTGGCCTCACCTCCTTACGTGGGCCACCATCCTATTTTCATTTTATCATCATGGGTCGTCTGGTCACACATTTAATGACATGGGTAAAATTAATCTGGTTTATCCAAGACTCGAACTCAGAACTATATGAAATTTCAAATGAGAAAACCCAACATTTACACCACAGAACATCTTTTTGTTAATTAGTTATCAACAAAACTTAAAATTAGTTAATGAGAACGGAACCTGGCCCCACTTTGAAATATTGACCGTGAGTTGGAATTTTTTCTACGAGATTATTTATAAAATAACTATATTTTTTAATATTGACCCCTATAAAATACTGTTGTTATTATTTTTATACTTATGCATTGTGACTTTAAGCAGTAGATTATCAAACTTTTGAAATAACTATTTTATATGATTTTCTATATAGTCATTAATTTTCATGACAACATTTTACAATAAAATTAAACTCAAATGATGATATAATATATGAATTGATCAACAAAAAATATAAGTTTTATAATTTAATAATAAAATGACACGTATTATTGAAAAAAAATATAAACTTTGCAACAACAGCGTGGAGCTAAAGGAGGCGGAAACTTCCATGTAACTGATATGCTTACTATGCGCGTTTGCCGAGGAGGGTGGAGTCTGGGTTTTTTCTTTTTAGTGTGTGTTTCTTTTAACTTTATAAATCGTGATGTAAATGGAGTGAACGTGACGATAGACTCTCATCTATTTAAAATCACGATCATTAAGGCAAAACATCCTTGCTATTTATGAGATACCTCAAATTCTCACCTCATTCAGGGTTATTTCCACGGTCAAATTGATTTTCTGATAAAAAAAAATACAGAATACTGGAGTTTTCCAAATAAAGTTTTTTTTTTTTTTGTTTTTTTTTTGTTTTTTTTGTTTTTTTTTTTTTTTGTTTTTGCTTTTGTTATTTGTGACTCTTCTCATCATGCCTTTTTCTATATTAAGAACTCTCAATTTCATTGAATTTCTATCAAGCCAATAACATTTGAGTGTTAATGGGTCACAGTGTCTAAAAAGTGCCACTAATTTAAATAATTTCAAGTATTTTTGTTTCTTCTGATTATATGATTTTTTTTTTCTTTTTGTTTTAGAATGTGAAATGCCGATTCTAGGTTGTATGGTTTATTTAATCCTTAGTCTTTTTATTTAATCCACTCTGGTTCTGGATTGTCTGCTTTCTTTTTTATCTATTGATTTGATTGTATACATTTTTTTTTTTTTTAAGAATGCGGAACTAATGGTAAAAAAAATCTCCATAATATTGGCCCATCTAAATAAAGAATTAAGCTCATTCTTTATTATCATCATTTTCTACTTCCTCCAAATATAATTCTATTTCTCTATGTCAATAAGAGAACTTTTATTTTCTCCATCATTTACTTTTAAGTTATTGTATTTTTTTTTCTAGAGCAATTTCAATAATTTTTTTTTTTCTTTGTGTCTCTTTTTAGTACTGTCTCATGTCTCATTTGCATGTTAGTTTAGATCAGTATTCAACTCAT
>QPKB01000009.1:5836374-5857453 GCA_003546025.1 Camphora micrantha | reverse complement strand
CCATGGATTTGCGGCCAGAAATGTTTTCTCAATTTTTGAGAATTTTTTTTTTAAAAGTTAGACTTCTTTTTTCACATAATTTTTTATTTAGACCCAGACAGGATTTAGATCCGGACCCGTCTCATATACAAAATCGATTCCGATTTCATCATTTCATTAATAATTCCAGTTCCGGTTCCACCTTCTTATTAATGATTCAGGTTCTAGGACCACCATAAACCTGGACCGGAACCCGTTTACAACTCTACCCTCAAGATTAAAACTCATTTGTATGGAAATGTTCCAAAGGCACTTTTGAGATTGCAAGATTTTACCTTTTTATTTGTATTGGATTATATTGGAATTAAATCCATAGAAAGTCAAGTCAAATCAGCACTACAAAAGGATTCTTAAAAAGGCGTGAGGTTTGGGCAGCCATGCCCCCCAAATTCCATATTACCCCTAAATAGTAATTTAAATCTCCCAAATGATACATGATTTGAATGACTAGGATAATAGCAAAAGGGAGATTATCTTGTGATCTTTTTTTTTTTTTCAAATCCTTGGAGACTCATCATCAATTTTTCAATCACGGTAAACCCATAATGTTTGGCCATAGTAAAACCCCGGTGAATTGGGCAACAGAAAATCATCATTTTTGAGGATCTTCATATCGGACCGCTCATTTTCTCAGATGTAGTTATTTAATTTTAACAGTTCTCTGTGAAATAACTCACAAGCTTAAAACTCATTTTTGAGGATTTTCATACCTAACCTCCCATTTCCTCATGGATAATATTTTAGTGGTATAAAAAGTGTAGAATTTTTTGAGATTCAAATCATGGGTGGATAAAGATTTGATGAGAGTGAAATTGATCCTGTTGTCAAATCATGGGGAATGAGGGTCCCAAAAAAATTGTCTACAAAGGTACCCTACCCATGTGAGAAATGAGAAGATTCCTTCAAGTTTTTACTTCAGCTGTTGGTTGAATCACAGCCAATGACTTCATAAGCAGAGGTCAACACAAGTCTTGCAATCCTTTCCCAATTACTTCCTTCTAGCTCTAGCTTGACTGTATCTCATATATGCCATAACTCAGATCCGATTCATAATATCTCTCACAAGCAGTTTGGGAAAACAGCAATCCAAAGCAAAGTTCTGAGTACCTCCTCTTTGCTAAATTCTGATCAGGTATGTACCATATTTCTAAATTTTCCTATTTCGTTGCAGCCCATAAGAACTCAGTTTCCTTCTCTTTCTATTTTGTAGTACATGTATATGAGGAATATGCAGCAGTTCTTTATTCTCCTTTGTGTTTGAAAAATAGGATATTTGTTCTTAAGCTTGTTTCTTGATTGTCCCAAAGCTGTAACTCAGCTAATAGGATATTTGGTAGTTAGAAGTGCATGGAAATATATGGAAATAGCCATTTTCAGATTCAAAGTGCTGATTGATGTCATCTATTTCAGTTTCTTGGACATAAGAATAGAGATACATATTTTCCAACTTCAAAAGATTTTCAACGTGTAAGAGAAATATAATTGGATTTTAATAAAACCCATCATTTTAAAATACCCTTTGAATTTTTTAACAACCATCCAAAGTGTAAAATTTTAAGAAGTGAAAAACGCTATATAAAAACGTCTGGGCTGGCAGTGCCTGGCACCCTTCCAGTCATCTTAACGTTAGAATATCAAAATGAAAATGCAACAATGAAAGATGTGCTCACCCTCTTACGTGGCCCACCATCCCTATTTTCATTTTATCATCATGGGTCGTCTGGTCACACATTTAATGACATGGTAAAAATTAATCTGGTTTATACCAAGACTCGAACTCAGAACTATATGAATTTCAAATGAGCAACCCAACCATTACACCACAGAACATCTTTTTATTAATAGTTATCAACAAAAACTTAAAATTAGTTAATGAGAACGGAAACTGGCCCCACTTTGAAATATTGACCGTGAGTTGGAATTTTTCTACGAGATATTTATAAAAATAACTATATTTTTTGAATATTGACCCCTATAAATACTGTTGTTATTATTTTTATACTTATGCATTGTACTTTAAGCATAGATTATCAAACTTTTGAAATAACTATTTTATATGATTTTCTATATAGTCATTAATTTTCATGACAACCATTTTACAATAAAATTAAACTCAAATGAATATATAATATATGAAATTGATCAACAAAAATAATAAGTTTTATAATTAATAATAAAATGACAATATTATTGAAAAAAATATAAACTTGCAACAACAGCGTGGAGCTAAAGAGGAGGCGGAAAACTTCCATGTAACTGATATGCTACTATGCACGTTTGCCGAGGGAGGGTGGAGTCTGGGTTTTTTCTTTTTAGTGTGTGTTTCTTTTAACTTTTATAAATCGTGATGTAAATGGAGTGGAACGTGACGATAGACTCCATCTATTAAAAATCACGATCATTAAGGCAAACATCCTTGCTATTTATGAGATACCTCAAATTCTC
Source organism: Camphora micrantha (assembly GCA_003546025.1). Lineage (NCBI taxonomy): Eukaryota > Viridiplantae > Streptophyta > Magnoliopsida > Laurales > Lauraceae > Camphora > Camphora micrantha. The sequence continues at coordinate 5,854,969 of QPKB01000009.1, read as the reverse complement.
ACCTCATTCAGGGTTATTTCCACGGTCAAATTGATTTTCTGATAAAAAAAAATACAGAATACTGGAGTTTTCCAAATAAAGTTTTTTATTTTTTTTATTTTTGCATTTTGTTATTTGGACTCTCCATCATGCCTTTTTCCTATTAAGAAACTCTCAATTTCATTGAATTTCTATCAAGCCAATAACATTTGAGTGTTAATGGGTCACAGTGTCTAAAAGTGCCACTAATTTAAATAATTTCAAGTATTTTTGTTTCTTCTGATTATATGATTTTTTTTTCTTTTTGTTTAGAATGTGAAATGCCGATTTCTAGGTTGTATGGTTTATTTAATCCTTAGTCTTTTTTATTTAATCCACTCTTGGTTCTGGATTGTCTGCTTTCTTTTTTATCTATTGATTTTGATTGTATACATTTTTTTTTTTTAAGAATGCGGAACTAATGGTAAAAAAATCTCCAATAATATTGGCCCATCTAAATAAAGAATTAAGCTCATTCTTATTATCATCATTTTCTACTTCCTCCAATATAAATTCTATTTCTCTATGTCAATAAGAGAACTTTTATTTTTTTTCCATTCATTTACTTTTAAGTTCATTGTATTTTTTTAGAGCAATTTCAATAATTTTTTTGTTTCTTTGTGTCTCTTTTTAGTACTGTCTCATGTCTCATTTGCATGTTTAGTTTAGATCAGTATTCAACTCATTTTAAAATGTGAGCATCTTGAGACAATTGGTACAATTATTAAACATTTCAATTTGAGAGGTAAACCTTTTTTAATTCATTTACTTTTTAGTTCATCATATTTTATTTTATCAAATTTTAGTTATGTCATTTTAATATGTTTTATACAAAAGAATCATAATTTTAAAATTTCTATAGATTTGCAATATTTTTATGGTTTGTATTTGTATGGTTTTCATAGACTGTGAGTTTCTTTTTTTTCCCCTTTTTTGTTTCAACTTTTGGGTATTGGGTTCTCCTTGATTTTTTTTTCTTTTAAATAACTTTTTATTAGGGGATTTTCTGTGAATTCTCATTTTTCTGTTCTATATTTTAAATTTTTTTAATGCTTATCACTATGAGTTAATTATTTATTTTACTTCCGTTGGGTTCTTTAAGTTCTCCTTGTAAAATCATTTTATGGATTTTTCTTATTTCTTTTGTGGCTTCAGATTTTCATTTTTGAGTATTAGATTATCATAAGTTGGTTTGGTTCTTTTAAATTTCTTTTACCATTGTATTGTCTATAAATCTTTATTTATATATATTTTTATAGCCTTTTAAATAAAATTTATTTCGTTTTATTTTGTATTTTTTTATTATAATTTCTCACTTATGATGGTTTTTAGTTTTTTTTTATGATAGTTTTTTATGAACCATTTTTTTTTTTTTTTGCTAATGAGTGTTTGATTCTTTTAAATTGCTTATGTTATTTAGTTGATTATGGATTTTCATTTCTATATTTTATTTTTATGTGTCTTTCAAATTTCATTAGATTTTATTCATTGTTTATATTACTTGTTTGTTTTGATTTTGTTTTTTTTTTTTAATTTTCTTTATCATTAATCTTAAACTTTCATGGGTTTGTTTTTTTTTTTTTTTTTTAATTATATGGTATTCGGTATTGAATTCTTATGAACTTATTTTTTCCTCTCTCAAACTAAAACCTTTTGCATTTAATTTTAAAGAAACCGATCATAAATTTTTTTTTTATAAATTTTAATATTATGATTATATTAGCATGGGCGTATTTTTCTAGTCTTATATTGAGATAAACCGTGATTAAAGTGAAATTAAGTCACATTCAAGGAGCATTATTTTAGACCGTTTATATTTTCCCAATGCTTGAGCACTTAGGGCTCGAGGCTTGGTATGGATTATCCACTCCTGTGCCTTTCGATTGCTTTTCTAATGAGCAAGAACATTCATACAGTAGCTGGGAATTTTTAATCCGACCCATCTTTTGGGTTGGTCCCATTTCCATGTAATTTCATAAAAGTGAATTATTTCTTTAAAAAGTTGAACGAAAATAAAAAGAATTATTTCTTTAAATGATTAAATAATAAAGGCAATCATGTGTGTTATTGTGATAATTTATATCACGTTCGTTTTTTAGGTAGGGAAAAGTAACAGCTGTATGAGATACTTTTGCTTGGAAAATGTAACATCTGGAAAGCGTTTGCTTTATTCAAGCAAAAGTGTCTCTTCCCCGCAATTCAATTTCTTCCCATCTTTTTTTACCATAAACAATTTCCTCTTATTTTACACGGACTGGTTCTAGTGAAGATCAGGCTTGCAAGACTTGTGAGAATTGCAATTAGTAATCTCTTTAGATTTTTTCTAATTAATAATCTAAGTTCCTTTTGATATAAATATTCTCCTTTTCTGCTGAATGCAACCAAATTTCACTTTAATAAGAGTTTATTTCACTTTAAAATTAATCAACTATATGTAAAACATACAAATGAAGTATAAATATTCATATATATATATATATATATATATATATATTACACATTATTAATTTTATACTCAATCAACCAATCTTTAGTGGGATAAACTGTTAATGAAGTTACATTAGGCCACATCAATCCCGAAGGGTAGTTCAATTAGCCTAAGACCACGATATGCATTTAGAAGTTGTGGGTTCAAAACTGCATAACCACACTGGGGCCACATGAGAGTTTTACCCTGTTTTCTCTCCTTAGCCAGTACAGATTATTCTGCCCCAAAGGACTGAGAGCCTGTATTATAAAAAAAAAAATATATATTAGGCCACATCTCATTACGAAGGAGGATAATTTATATTAGACGGCTTATATTTCCCCAATGAGTGAGCCTTCTTGTGGGTCTGAACCTCAAAGAATATGTACTGGGTGTGCCATTCTTTGCTTTTCTAATAAGCGAAAGACGTTCATAATCATACAGTAACCGGGAATTATCAATTTTGTGCTTTGAATTGTTGGTTTAGTGCATACCAGGCAAACCTATGTGCTTTGAATTATTTGTTCGATGTTAAAACCATAAAGCATCAATCTAGTCTGCACTTCTCCCAAAATAGAAAAGGGAAAACATTAGGCACTCTGCTTATCATTATTATTATTTTTTTCCTTGTATTTCAGCTATGAGGCTAGGTCCCTCAAAAACTTGACCATACCCGGATAACATAAATTGGCACCCGCAAGCATGAACAACTCACACATAAGAGGTAATAAAAGATCACATATATAAGGCGGACAAACTTGCAACTTGCAAGGGAGGGGGGAAGTTTAACAAATTCCCACATAACTATTTACATGATTTCATATTTCCATGTATTATTGTACACTGTATGAAAATCTTTGTAGAAAATATTTAAGCTTCAATCGTTTAGACAAATGAGGCAAATGTCGCACCCAAAAGTAAAAGGCACTAGCGCTACGGTGATACCTTGGAAAGCTTATGTATTCTTGTCTCTGTCTCACGGTGATATCAACCACTTGAGTTGAGTTAAACTGGGAGACACTTTGCAACAACATGACATTGATTATGAGAGATTTATTTATCATTGGGTGAGCCCATTCACTAATTCAATTGCGACTGAGGCACTCAAGTTGGTAGTTGGTAGAAACCCATCAGGTTTTCTTTTATTCTTTTTCTTCTTGTAAGACCTCTGTAGGATAATAATCTCCTACGAGCAAGCTGCATATAAGTAGTCTTCATGGTGGGCCAAATTAGATGCCTTCTTGTGAGTGTTGAGGAGTGGATTCCACTCAAGAGAATATTGAAAAGTATTTATGCCGCCTTTGCTAACACGAGAAAACTTAAAATGATATCAGAGCCAATCGCTAAAGTATTAAAAAAAAAAATATGAGAGAGTATTGAAAAGTATTTAAGGTGCCTATACTAATGCCTTAAAATATCTCTAATAGATATGACAAATTGGAGATGTCAAATTTCATGTGATGACTTATGTGATAATTTTGTATTTTGAAATTTGATACCTCCAAAAGTTATAACTCCACCTTATATATTAAAAAATCGCATTAAATTCAATCCATTTCCATCAGTTCATTTTAAAATAAAATAATTTAAAATAATATTTAATATATTTCTTTTCTATATGTCAAATTTAGGGCCTGTTTGTTTACAAGAATTTCTGACAAGAATTCAGGCTGTCTGGGAATTCTTGAATTCCAGTCAGAAATTCCATGTTCATTTATGGGAATTCCCAGCATTTGATGTAAGTGGCATTTTAAAATTCCAAAAAGGTGGAATTCCCAAATGCTAGCCTTTACTCTAGCATTTAGAAATCCAGTCATTCCGGGATACTTCGTTTGCAACTCTAGGCATTCTGATAGAACTCCGGTTCTCCCAACAGTCGATTGTCATCTTCTATTCTATGTGATTGCACAAAAATCAGATCTGGTTATTTTCTTCCTCTGAACTCCTTTTCCCCACTTGATTTATTTTTATATTTTTCTTCCATCTTGTTGTATGCTCTTTTTTTTTTTTTTTTTAAGTGTTTTGATGGAAAGGGAAGAAAATGATTTTTGGGGGTTTTTCTTCCACGGGAAAGGGAACCAGAGTTGTGACAATTCCTATGAGGGCATTTCATAGATTTGTGCTACAGGTTTGTGATAAATAAAACTAGAATAGAAAACATAGATAGTATATTAGAAATCTAAGAAAAAATCGTGATCAACTTCGATCGATCTCATTAGGAGATTTAGTCCCCTATATTTACATTTTTAACTATCTCGTCAATCCATTTTGATTGGGCTACATACAATCCAAGCATCATCTAATTAGAACCCATCGAAATTATGCATCAAGATCAACCCATAGCAGAGTATACATCCATCCATCCAGACCTTTGTTACACACATTGCATTGCATAATCTATCAAAGATTCACCCTACAGTAATTTTAATTCTTTCCATTGCCTTTAACCATCACAAAAGATTTCTTTACTTAATTCAACTCTCACTGGATATGCTGCTATTACAACTTGTACTAGTTTTTTTTTTTTTTTTTTTTCCTTTTATAAGAAATGGTGAAGAAAAAACAGGTGGTGATAGATAAAAGATTGCAAATGGCCACTTGCAACACTACAACACCCATCATCACCCCTCTTCCTCAAGTGGTTGATGATCCAAATTCCATTGGTACTTTTGATTTTACTACAATACCAACAAATGTTCCTGAGCTAGAACAATCCCAACCCATTGAAATAGAATCATCTCAAGCCGTTGAAATAGAATCATCTCAGCCCACAATTGCGCATGTGAATGGTCAAATCTCCTTCAGCCTTCAAACATTTATTTGGATGATAATACATTGCTCTTTGATGAACATATTGATGAAACTGTGTTTCTCACACCACTTGCCATGTCCAACACAAATGAAGGATTATCATGTGAATCTGAGAAGGCATATGTATAACATGCATCCAAAACTTACACACGTTTAAAGGGCTACTACACCCACAATATAAAATATGGGTTGGTAGCCAACAGGCGAGTGACAAAATTCCATATTGAACAAAAGACTATTTTATCATGTTAAGTCCATGTGAGCAAATTTTCATATGGATTTACACCATTTTAAGAGTTTCATTTTTTTTATATCATTATAGGGGAGTAAAGAAGGAATTACTATGAAGTTTCTATGTTGGAATTACTTAGACACTCATTTCATACTTTTATCATTTGTTAATGTTGTGGATGTACTTGATTATGAGGTAGATTTGAAGTTCAAATTTGGATTTGATTGAATTTTTGTTGGGTTATTTGATTTATAATGGTGGTCGTTATTTTGTTAGCATTATGATGGATGTTATTTTGGTTCATATTGATTGAGATTTATAATGGTTGTTATATTCATAAATATTTTAGCCTTACATAAGCATACATATAATGCACAAATATTTAGAAATCCACTTAGAAATTCAAGTAGTTATGAAATATGAAATTTATGAAATTCAGGTTGGATGAAATTCTCATATAGAAATTTCGATATAAAAGAAATAAAAAATTTAAAAATATCAAAGGTTCGGCAGCATTTCAAAATTCTAACACCTCAAATTTTGTAAATTCCTACCTACATAAATTCCAAGATTTCTAAGTAAAGAAACGGCCCTTTTAACATTTGAGATGTGGTACTCCATACTAAATATCAAAGATTGAAATGTACACTTTGGATTCAAAGGAGCAGTTGGAGATGCTCTTAATTGCCTTCAATGTTTAGTGGTAGATTTCGTTGAGATTTTAATGCATGGATAAAGAATTGATGAGAGATGAATTCATCAAGGCACAATGACCCATATGACTCAGACATCACATGGATGGGCCCCACTGCTTACAAGCGTACACCAATGGGGCCAGCATATTTATTGGCCTGGGAAGTGCACATGCATTGAGACTTGAGAGGCAGAAGCACAGAGCTGTCGGTCTTCGTGCACCTACCACTTCAATGATGAAAATAATGTAAGGTGCCTGGGAAGCTATCAACTGAGCTCTACAGTCAGGCGCTTTTTACTTGTACAGGTAGAGAGCCTAATTGGCTTTATCAATCAAGCACTGACACAATTTGCTGTTGTCTGTCATTCAAATGTAATGTGCTGTGGTCTATTCTCTTCGTTTGTTGCAAAAGAGGAAGTAACAGCTCTAAAGCAGTAGTATCTCCTCCTCTCAATTCAATTTCTTCCGACCATTCCTTTTAATAAAAACAATTTCCTCCTATTTTACATGTATATTAGTTGGCTTGCTAAAAAAATCTTTTTTTAAATTTTGTATTTGAATTTTATACTTTTTTAGTTTGACCCGCTTCTTTTCATGTATATTACTTGATTAAAGCAATAGCAGCTTATTCCTTGCTATCTACTAATAAAATCGATCCAAACGTCTGTTTTCAGTTTTGCACTTCGTTTTTACTCAGAGAAGGCGATATGGCGGCAGAAGTAGTTCTCTCCAGCGTCTTGGAAGTGTTGCTTAATAAGTTGAGCTCTAGTATCCAAAATGAACTTGGCTTGCTTTTGGGCGTGGAAAAGGAGAAACGAGCGCTTGAAAGCAATCTATCAGCGATTAGAGCCGTGCTTCAAGATGCAGAAAACCGACAAGTGAACGAGGGGGTGGTGAAAGACTGGCTTCGAAAGCTTAAAGATGCTGCTTACGATGCTGAAGATCTTGTTGATGAGTTCGTATACGAAGCACGGCGAAGGGTGGTTAAGAATCAAGATGGCATGGGAAAAAAGGTAGTCAACTTCTTCTCACCTTCAAACCCACTCGCATTTCGTTCCAAAATGGCACATGGAATGAAAGAGCTGGTGGAACGATTTGATGGCATTGCCAAAGAGAAAGAACGTTACCATCTCAGGGAAGGATATGTACAAAGCCAGCCTGTTATCTCAAGCACAAGAGAGACTACCTCATTTGTGAACGAGTCGTCGGTTTATGGGAGGGACAATGAAAAAGAAAAGTTAATAGATTCATTAACTAAACTTGGAAATGAATCTGTCCTCTCGGTCATTCCCATAGTCGGTATGGGGGGATTGGGCAAGACCACACTAGCTCAATTGGTATATAATGATGAAAAAAGTGTGGCGACTCATTTTGACTTGAGGATGTGGGTTTATGTGTCGGAGGATTTTGATGTGAGAAGACTTCTAAAACAAATTTTAGAATCTGCAAGTAAGAAAAAACCTGAACAATCGAGCATTGATCTCTTACATACTAGTCTTCGAGACGAACTGCGTGGGAAGAGATATTTACTGGTTCTGGATGATGTCTGGAATAATGTTCGGGATGAGTTAATTGAGAAATGGGATAGACTGAAAACATGGCTGGCATGTGGCTCTATGGGAAGCAAAGTATTAGTAACCACTCGCGATGGTCATGTTGCAGACATTGTGCGAACACTTCCAACACATCAATTGGGAAAACTGTCGACGGAGGATTCTTGGAGTTTGTTTGAGAAATTGGTAAATCCAGAAAAAGACCTACCGCAAAAATTGTTATCAATTGCAAAGGAAACAGTAGGGAAGTGTGGTGGTCTCCCTCTGGCAGTGAAAACTTTGGGAGGTTTGATGTCTTCCAAAAAGACTGAACCTTATTGGGAATATGTGAAAAATAGAGAATTTTGGCAGCTACAAGATAATAATGAAAGAGTTTTATCCATATTAAGACTCAGCTATGATCATCTGACATCATCTTTGAAGCAATGCTTTGCATATTGTGCTGTAATTCCTAAAGGAGATGTAATTGAGAAAGATATACTAATCAAACAATGGATTGCCCAAGGCTTCATTCATTCTAGCAGAGAAAATGAACTTCTAGAAGAAAAAGGTGAAGAGTTTTTCCAGGAATTGTTGCGGAGGTCCTTGTTTCACCCGAATCCTAATCCCTTCAATAATGAGTGGTATAAGATGCATGACCTTATACATGATCTTCTCAAATCTGTTGCAGGAGAAGAATTCATTATTGTGAAGGCTCCCATCGACACTATTCCCAGTGAAACTCGTCATTTAGCATTGACGGAGGAGGATGATGAATGGGTAAGAGAACCAAAGAATTTGGATGCATTGAAGAAATGTAAGAAACTGCGTTCAATGATTACAGATGGTCCTATTGATATTAATGTTTGCTTGAGCGTCAGGTGCTTAAGGGTGTTGGATTTAAGTCACAGAAGAAGTATTTGCTTCCTACCAAATTCAATAGACAAGTTGAGACATCTTAGGTACTTTGACATCTCATTTACAGATATTACAGAATTACCTGAGACCATATGCAACTTACACAACTTGCAGACATTGAGAGTCCTCGACATTCGCCTCCAGAAGTGGCCAAAGAATATGAAGAGAATGATTAGCCTTAGACATATTGAATTTGACGGAGATGATGATTTTCCCTTACCAAAAGGAATTGGAGAGTTAACTTTTCTCAGGACGCTGCCAAAATTTATTATTTCTAAAGAGATTGGAGCTCGAATAGAAGAGTTGAAAGGTTTAAATCTGCTTTGGGGAAATATTCACATTGGAGGGCTTGATAATATAACAAATGTTGGATGTGCTCGTGAAGCAGACTTAAGGGCGAAGAAACATCTCAATTCTTTGAAGTTATCCTGGTCTGGTAATGAAACAGTAGCCGCAGAAGGAAATGCAAAGGAAGTGATTGAGATCCTTGAACCTCATTCAGATCTAAAGGAGCTAACGGTTGCGAATTACACGGGTCTGGGATTTCCAAGTTGGATGACGGAAAAGCTTACAAATCTAAAGAAAATATCACTGTCGTCTTGCAAGAGATGTGAACTGCTGCCGCCTCTTGGGCAGCTAGATTTCCTCGAATCACTTGAGATAGACAGAATGGATGCTGTAAAACACATTGTTGAATTTGATGGAAGCCAGAACTACAAAGATTTATTCCCATCATTGAAATACCTTGAACTCTGGTATATGCCTAATTTGGAGGGATGGTCATCTCCACAAGAGGATGGCGATGGTGATGAGCAGGGAAGAGAAAGAGATAAGCAAGTGATCTTCAAATGCCTCAGTACTCTAAAAATCTATGATTGTCCAAAACTATCACGACCGCCATGGCTTCCTCCTCTTCCAAGTCTTGAGATTCTCGAGATTGGAGGAATGGGTTGGGATATGATAGAGATACCCACATGCCAGTCATTGATGGCAGTCGAGCTCCACGAGATGCCTAATTTGGAAAGATGGTCACCACATGAAGCAGATGATGGCACTCCAGTGATCTTCCATTCCGTTCGTACATTGAGCATCTCTGATTGTCCAAAACTGATTTGTCTGCCTATGTTTCTTCTTCCAGCACTTGAAGAGTTAAATATGAAAAAAGTGGGTTGCGAAAGGATAGAGTTTTCCAGATCTTCCTCACTGAAAAGCGTCAACCTCTTCGACATGCCTAACTTGGAGAGATGGTCGGTACAAGAAGTAGATGATGATAAAGATGAACAAGTGACTTTCCTTTCCCTTCGTACTTTGAGAATCTCTAAATGCCCAAAACTGATTTTCCTGCCTCAGTTTCTTCTTCCGGCTCTTGAAGAGTTAAAGATGAAAGGAGTGGGTTGTGAGAAGATGGAGTTTTCCACATCCAAGTCCCTGAAAAAAGTCGAGCTCACCAAGATGCCTAATTTGGAAAGATGGTCACCACAAGAAGCAGATGATGATGAGCAAGTGGTCTTCCATCGCCTTGTTAAATTGGTTGTCAGAGAATGCCCTAAGATGGTCCGCTTGCCTCATTTTCTTCCTTCACTTGAAAAATTAGAAATATCTGAAAGCAATGACATGTTATTGGCGCCAGTGGCCAACTACACCTCACTTTTCAAGCTCTCTATCCATGCATTACCAGAGGTCAAGCATTTGCCAGAAGAATTTGGGCCAAACCATACCAGCCTGCGCGAATTGAGAATTAGAAAATGCCCAAAATTAATTTCTCTGTCAAATCAGTTGGAGAATCTCCTTGCTCTCAAAGAACTGATTGTTGAAGGGTGTAATGATCTCGTGCTGTCATTGCCCGATGGATTGCAGCAGCAGCAACAGCGGTCTCCTCCTCTAAACTCTCTCGAGGTGTTGGAAATAAGTGATTCGTGTGAAAAGCAAACCTCACTTCCAGGAGATGGGATCGTCTTGCCCTCTCTTAAGGAGTTGAAAATCAACTCTTGTAAAAATATAGAGTCCTTATCAACTGATATGTTGAAAAACCTCACCAAGCTTTCAATTATGAACCCTTCCAAGGTGTTGCCTTCTCTAGTTTCTTTGGAAAACCTCAAATCGCTTAAGAGTTTGACGATCTCAGGGTGTCCAGAGTCAGTTATGATGAAGTTGCTAGAGTCTATGGAAAACCTTACATCTCTCACTTTTTTAATGATTAGAGATTGCCCTGACATGAGGTCTTTGCCAAAGTCAGTAAAAACCTTCACATCGCTCACTGATTTAACGATCGTGGAATGTCCTGTTATGAGGTCGTTGCCAGAGTGGGTGGGAGACCTCACGTTGCTTGAATCTTTATATATTATTACCTGCCCTGCTATGATGTCTCTGCCAGAGGGGCTGCAACGCCTGAAAAATCTCGAACGGTTGTTCATAAATGGATGCCCTGTTTTGGAAAGAAGAGTGCAACGCAACAAGGGCCAGGACTGGCATAAGGTAGCGCATGTTCGAAACATCATTCATTTTTAACGGAGAAATTGCAAGTGAAGACAGCGAAGGGGAGGAGAGCAGTGACCAGTGTCCACATTTATTATTGCACTCACTGAAGAAACTAGAGAAGCTTCTTCCTTTGCCCTCCTGCTGCTCATCTTCTCCATCTTCTCCTCCTCCTACTTGATGATCATGGATCATCATCAAATCACGTCCAGATCATGAGGGAAACCAGGTGAGTTAATCTTCATCTCCATCAACAAATTTCATTCCATAGGCATCTTCTGAAATTTTCTCTCTTGTGAGCTTTATGTATTAGAGGCACACTCATCATGGTTTAGTCGATCCCAGAAACTTCTCATGCTTATTAGAATTCTCATCCATATATCAATACAAGTTGTCACTCTATATATTAGGTGCAGTGTAAGAAAGAAGGCCTTGGGCTTTTGTTACCTGCGTCTGAGGAATCTGAGCTGGACTGGCCCATGCTTCTGTTACACTTTTCTGATAATTGGATTAGAATCAAATATAATTAAAATAAACAACAATAGGTGTGGAGCAATTATCCTATTGTCCCCAGTTTGTATGCTTTGGTACATGCCTTCTCTGATCTTCATTTTTAGACAAGAGAGTAGTCAAGACACCACAATAGACATAGAGAAGGATTTGAAAATGACTCGGATGTTTTAATCAAACAAAAGAAACTGTTTCTGTCCTTTTTTTTTTTTTTTTTTTTTTTTTTTTTACGGGTGAAATTCATAGGATTTAAGTATTTCTCAGAAAAGATAGTAGTCCATTCCATGATGGGTATAAAGGGTGCAAACAAATTTAAAGCCCATACTTGTACTCATTTTCAACATTAGAATTTGTCTCTGTAATTCTAACGCCTCCCCTCCCCCATGCACTCCCTCCCCACAACAACAAAAAATAAAAAATAAATAAATTATTCTTCTTGCTATCTCAGAAAATCAGTTAAAAAATGTTCCCTTTCTTTTTCTAGGGCGAGGATAGCTCTGCACAACAGAAAATTGGATTGTTTTCCAAACTATCCCAGTATCGTCATTGTTATCCAAACTTAGCTAACTATATATAGAATTCCTTATTCAATGCATTAGTTCTCTTTCCAGAAAACAAAATTGTATACTTCAGAGGAAAAAAAAAGGAAGAATATTTCTCAACACCCAACTATCACAGTAAAAAAATTTACTGCTTCACTAATAAAAATTCGATCTTTTTCCAATCTTGGACAAAAAACTGCAATCAACACTAGCACAAGAAGACTAAACCAAAAAAAAAAAAAGCAATTCACAATATAGTGAAAACAACAGGAGGAATGATTAAATTTTGCCGAGTATCACCTAAATTTAAAGTTCTGAATGTTATGAAACTGAAAGTATCTCTCCATTCTGTTGAATTGAATGCCTTCCTTGTTGGATATATGAGAGACACTTGAATTTCAGTCTTCTTGTTTTTTTTTTGAAGTTACAACAAATTCTCCATGGTTACACTTGCTGGAACCACTTTAGATGTGGAATTTTTTTACATACCTTCCTACCATAGTTTCCTTTTCAATTCCTTTTTGGTCTATCTAGAGGTTGGTATGATCACTGCTAAAGCAATTTACCAAAGATGTACTAAAGAACAAATACTGTGGACTGTGGAGCAGGTTTCTTGTTTTAAATGTTGCTTCTATTCTGCTCACCTGACCTCTCTTTTTCTTCCTTTTATTTGGGTAATAAATTGAAAATCATTCCTTTATTTTAAAAGGATGTATACAAAATTGAAAAGACAATACTAGAAAAGGGTGGCCATTTGGTGTTTACTATGAAGGCATGGATAGTCCCAATATAGTGTCTTCTTTTGAGATATTCAGGCACTTCAAATAGTTTAAAGCAAATTCTTACTAAGAATCCAAATATAAGAACCAACTGAGGACACTTACAATAACTGACAGGAACTTCTTTTGAGACGAGGGGTAAAAAAGAGTTGAATGGTTTTGCCATAGTTTTTATCTTTGTTTAAAATCTTGTGTCTTTAGAGTCTGTTGTTGCACTGAAAAACTTAGGCCAATAGTAAAACCTTGGATTCTCTACCTGTTGGTGCCTTGGCCTCAACATTGAAAGCTTTGAATTTTCCGAACCAATACCTTATTTTCCATTTATTGGTTGCCTAAAATTGGTGTTCTTGTTAGATGGCTAATCCTCTGGCATCCTTTTGTGTCTAGTGTGGTCAGTGGCCCTGTGGCCCTTGTAACATGCTTACAACTTCATTTTTGTTGTGGGCATTCTTCATGCTGGCAATAATACTCTGCATTTTTCCTTCTTTCTTATGGTTGAATGAAGCAGCCGTGAACTTACAGTGATGGCTGTTCATCTAAGAATTCTTATTGGGTTGTATTTTCTGATATTTGTGTATATTCTGCTGCAGTGAACTATTCTTCCGCAGTGGACTTTTCATCCATTTATATTCCAAAGTAAAAGGTTCTACACAGTCCTGCTTTGGCGCAGGGTTCTGGCATTTCTAGTTGTGAGTGCAAATTGATTTTCGCTGGCCAGCATTTGTGCATATCGTTATAGCTTAATTGATTTCATAGTGGTTGCTAATTAACTTAGCAATTAACAATTGAAGGTTAAAATTATTGGTGGGGAAGTTCATATCATTTCCTATCTCCCCACAAGTCAGTCAGCTGGCCTTTGATATTAAGTTTGTTTATTACAGGCTTCACAAACTCTCAGAATATTGACATTCTATTTCACCCAGCTTCCTGGTCCAAATTTTCACTTTCGTGAGGTAAAATAACTTTTCCACAAGCAATACTTCAGAGTAGATTGTATCGTTTAGTTAGTCTGAGTTGATGTCATGTTTACAAAGTCATATATTCTACTTTTAGGAAACTTAGATAGGGAATTCTTTTAAAGCACCTTACACTTCATATTCTCACTTCTGTCCTTTACAGGGGTTGAAACTTGCAACAGTGTCTCGTCCCGACAGTATAATAGAAGTGCTCCTAAGTAACTGTAAGAGATCATTTTCCCCTTAATCTATGATTTAACTATAAGAAAAAATATACGTTTTGGTTTGGATTCTTTCGGTAGAATGATTTCGGTTTGGTATTTTCTGAGATGGGTTTCATGCCCAGTTGCTTTCTAGGTCGAAGTCTTTTGGTAATGATTATTTCTGAGATGGTATTTTCTGATTATGCTTATAGAGCATTCTAGGCAAATGATAAAGAGATACACTCATTGTAATAGTATGTGTTGCATTCCCTATATCTGTGTGATTGATTGTCTGTTGACACTCCTATGATATTGGATCTTGCTTCTTTCTAAATTTGCATTATGCTCCTGAGTGTTCATGACTAAGTCAGTCTACTCTAACTTAATTCTTCAAATAGGGACTTCAAATAAGAAAGTTGTTTCTTCACCATAAGCTCTATTCTTCTTTCTTCTTCCTTTTTCTCTTATTGGTAACACGCCTCGAACTCACAATATCATGGTTGTAATCTTCTTTGTACTCGTATAGAGGGAAAGAAAGGGAAGAAGAAAGAAAGAAATGAGCATGATTGAGGGTAGGGGATTCGTCGTGTATAATCCCTTAACACACAACTAAAAATATTAATGAAAGACAGGGAAACTAATTACTAATTTACAATTTTGCAAACCCGGTATTTGCATACAGCCCAGCAATTAAAACATGTATAATTAATAAAAATACTTTAGAGTTTCTACATTCCTCAAGCTGGGTCAAGAGTGTCATAAAGACCCAGCTGGCTTCACAATTCAGCACTTCTAGGCTGTCCCAAGAGCCTTTGTGAATAAATCAACTTAATTGATTCTCTAAATTCGCATAAATCGCTCGAATGAGATTGGGTGAAACTTTCTTCTGGACGAAATGAATCAATGATAATCGCTACAGTATGTTTTGTCCTTTCATGTGTCAAAGGAGAAGCAGAATAGACCAGAATGGAGAAATATTTTTTGGGTAAAACTCATGCTTGCAAATCAAGCACATTTTTCCTATACTGTGATGACAAGAAATTATGATTTTGCCACTTGTGCATTCAGAGATTTTGCCACGATCCTTGGAAATCTTCTTCTTAGGTTGAGGATAACATCTGCTACTTCACAAAGAAGGGCTTGACAAACACCTCTTTTATAGCTGGATCCTATCATCCAGTATAAGCACAAGTGACTTCTTTCAATTTAAAAGCACAGCAAGATATCTATCCTTGACCCATGAGCTTTCACCTCTTTTCTCACAGCACTCGTTTTTGAAATGTCTTTTTACAGAGTCTTCTGCATTTTCTTCTCTTTTCCTGTTTTCTTGTTACTTCTTCTTGTTTTTGTTTGTGCGTGTGGGCGTGTTGATGGGCAATGGAATTTGTCTTGTACTCGAAGTTGAGAAGTATTTTTAATTCATTAGAAGTTGAGTAGTGTCGCATACATTTACTTCTACTATTCAGTTTTTCTCACTATAACGAACTACTTACGAAGGAATAAAATGGCCCTTACATTAAAGTTCTTTTTCCAATAACAAGTTCCAAATGTACTGATTTCCTACATTCTGATTTCACTGTCCTATACCAATCAACAAACTTTCGGTGTAACGTTTTTCTTTTTCGGAGACAGAAAGCTTCATCATCAAAGCTGCAGATGAACAAAACCTCATTCCACAAGTGTCATTTACCAAATCATGATGGTGCAGCACTGTCAGTACAGCAGTGACTGAAAACTGAGCACCACATTTGGGCAGGAAATGACTGCCTGGTTACTGTGAGAGAACTCTCTATTATTAGTGGGGTTTAGGTTTGAAGAATCTGTTGCGTCCTCCCACAAGCATTAAACATGGACTGAAATGAGAGGCTTCACCGCCAAAATGGTGGGGGCCTTTCTTTTTAGGGATGCTCTTCTCAGTTTCCTTTTTATGTCATAATTTTCTACATTAGTCCTTCACTTATTGGCTCTGATTTTTCTCATTTTTTTTGTGAAAACTCTAAATTTCCAATTTGAGCTTACTTTTAGCCACCACTATTTAAAATATTTGAATGGGCCCACCTGTGATCAATTCAACTAGGTTACCACATGCTCCACCTTCCCATCCCCAAGGAAATGAACAATCCTCCAAAGTTCACCGCAATTGGAGTGCAACCTATAATTGACTGACTTAAAATCACCAATAAATGAAGCAGAAACTCTTCATAAAGAGATGACAAAAGAAATCATTGTAATTTCTAGTGGTTTTCCATTGAATCCACCTATGTGTAGTTTGAAAATCATCGTCTTTAAGAAAAACACTTTCATTGGTATGCCTGGCTCCATTCACCTGATTCGTTGATAAATTTCTTTTCCTAAATTTCATGTACAGTAATTATTAAATTAAATAGTTCACTTGAAATATGCTTGTGTCGTGACCATGCTTTCATTAATAATAGTATATATTACCTCATTAATTGCAGAATATCGTCACCAGGAAAACAAAGAATGGGATGACCAAACATACATTAAGTCCCAGAGTATTTGGATGGACTTGTGCATTTCATTGAGTTTACATAGAAAAATGGTGGTGGATTTAAGCATTTTCCTTGTTCATGTGCTAAATGTCGAAACGGGCATGGAATGATCGCCCTTGAATTGATCCATGAGCATTTACTCATCAACGGTAGTGATAAGTCGTACACACATTGGTTTTTCCATGGATAAAGTCTTGCAACTACTGATGAGAAACCATCAATATCAGAACTTGTTGATCAGCTCGATGATGAGTATCCTAGAATGGAGGAACTTGTAAATGATGCGTTTGGGAGAATTGGTGAACATGTTGATTCTCTCATGGAAGATCTCGTAAGGAATGAAGACTTTCATGAAGACTCCCTAGAGTTTAAACGGGCATGAAGACCCTGAAACAAGAAAATTCAAGTCTTTATTTGATGATGCAAGACAGTCTTTGTATACTTCTTGTCCCAGGGAACTCACAAAATTGTCATCTACTGTTGAGTTGTACAGTTTAAAGGCACAAAATGGTTGGTCCAACAATAGTTTTAATGATCTCCCTAAATTAGTGAAGAAGCTGCTCCCGGTAGAAAATATGATACCAGAAAGCACATATTAAGCTAAGAAGATGATCAACTCATTGGGAATGACCTACGAATCCATACATGCGTGCCCAAATGATTGTATTCTCTAATGGAAAGGGTATAAGATAGACAAAATTACCCAATTTATCATACATCTAGATGGAGGTCGGATTGCTTGCACAAAAAAAAAAGTGTTAAAATTCCATTAAAGGTTTTGAGATATTTTCCTTTGACACCAAGATTGCAGAGACTTTACAGGTTAGATTTCAAGGTTTGTTATAGTTTCCACGCCATCCTATTTGCCATTAAGTATTACAATCAATAACTAATAGTTTTTTACTTTGTTGTGTAGTGTTCTATGGATAGCGGAGCAAATGACTTGGCATTTTCGACTGAAACAATATAGTGGTGTTATGCGGCATCCATCCGATTCATCAAGTTGGATGCTAATAAACACCAAGTGGCCAAGTTTTTTCCAAGGGCTTCTAAATGATATCACTTAAAAAATAAATAAACTCTAGGTCTCCAATCTAATGGTTTTCATCATATGTGTCAGTTTAACTTAATGAGATGGCCTTCAAATTTCAATACTCTTAGCAATCTGCATATAATATAAGTGGGGTTCAATGATCTTTTATGTGCTGCCATGCCTGTGATACTGTGAAAAGCTCACTACGTACGGTGAACAACATAGAAATGTACGTATGGGTAAAATGGTAATTTGAAGCATTTAGATTTCATCTTGCTACCTATGAAATTGTACAACCGAAGTTGTTTACCAATTGAGGGATACAACCGAAGCTGTTTACCAATTGAGGGATTTCTTCCCGCTGGTTGTACAACCAAAGTTGATTTTTGGTTAACATTTAAAAGAGAACCTTTTTAGATCTCTAGTTTAATAAGTCTGATTGCATGGATAGGTGCATTATTAGTATGCTCTATTTGAATCTGCAAATTATATATTGAGTAGTGGTTTATAAATTGCTTATATGACTTCTTTTAATAAGTTTCTTGATTCCCTTTAAATTAAAGCATTTTATGAATATGGGTACTTCCAAACTGTTTAAATGATGATGATTCTACTTTGGAAACCCAGATTCCAAACCGTAAATTGTGCGCTGATTGATTTGTTTAGAATGGTGCTTATTTGCTCAAATGTTGAATTTGAATCAACCTTGGACCACACCTGAAAAGGTGATATTAGTTACATGGTTTTCGCATTTTTAGAACTTCGCCATTGAGTATAAAAGTCATGTTACTTAGTTATGCATTGCGAAGTAAACAGTTAAGTTATGTGATCCAGCAAAGAGGCTGCTTGAAACGCGAAACATATTTTCCAATCCGAGCATCATTTGAGACACATTTGCTCTAATGGCGGGGA
>QPKB01000009.1:5811547-5835374 GCA_003546025.1 Camphora micrantha | reverse complement strand
TGAAATAAACACCAAGTGGCACACGATTAGTATTTTGGTCTACCATATACATAATGGGTTTGATTCAAGATCATTTGAGTGTCGTACTCAAAAGGATCATGAGATTAATGAGTGGAACTCCAAGGTATGGGCTTATCTGTTCAAAGCCCGAGTCCCTAAAAACGAACGTCCTCCCCTTGAATTATGCTACTAATCATATGATTAAGGATAAACACTTATTAAAGTAAAATTTAAGAAGGTCAAATACATGGAGAGGGCATTCATTTTTAGTAGCTTGGATTTTCAATAGGTGGGCCACATCAAAGCTCCAATCATTCCACTCAAGGACACATAGGATTCAGACTAAATGGGTTAGGCCCATGTACCTTAATGGGTGGGGCCTACCATCTGGGTCCCCAGTGCACATTTATTCATGGATCGACACCACCATATGTTTTGGGTGGAATTGTAGAGCATGTCGATCTCTAGACCAGATCATGCCCAAGAAACTCCGCACTATATTTGAGTTAGGATCTTTGGAGTGTCCTCGCTCCCACTTATCGTGAGGGAGGGAGTGGAACTTCATGGTGGGGCCCGTCTATAGAAAATCCAAACAGCTCCAAATGAATGTACTGCTTTTATGGAATTTCTAAATTAAGGTTGGAATCAGAAAATGATGAATGCTAGAAGAAGATCGTAACACACTGCACACTGCATTTTCTCCACCTGATTGTGGATTCTCCATTGAAACTATTATGGGATCCCTCTAATAGTTAAGAATATAAGCTAAATGCCCATTCCTATATGCAGTACTACTTTTTTCTGGCTGATCCATGCTCTCGGGAAAATATCAGTGGAGATTCTTGATGTAAATGATCATTCCAATCAGGTAATTCAGCGTTCGAGTCCAACATTTTGAACAGATTAACAAATAAGTTGGATTCAGAATATATAAGTCAATTCTTACTATTTGACCTGCCAATTTTATATATAAAGCCAACCCAAGCTAACCAACTGAAGTATGACCTGCCAACCAACCAACCTTCGTTTTACTTAAGAATTAAGTGACCATCTAACATTTTCAACCAAATTAATGAATGAGGCAGGTTTGGATTGAGCCTTTACATAGCACTCATAGTGCTCAATTTAACATGAACCAACCCAAACTGATGCATTTCCATCCTTATATATCCCACACCTTGCCTAATATCTCCTATTGTGGCAAGTTGTGCTTAGCACCAAAACATGGGAAGTTATGCCAACTGCCCCAATTCCATACAATGTTGAGTTCATTTATCTTAAGATTTTCATCGTAGCTCTTCGAGTCCTAGCATTAAGTGTAAACTGTTACCTCAATGGCGACATGGCATGTTGTGGTATACCCACTGTCATGTGAAATACAAGAAACAATTTTTGATTAGCCATCCAAAAAATGCCACCTTATAGAAAATCCCCCTTACATTACCAGTTGTTCGATCCAAGGCAATGATCAAACACAAATTCAAAGGTAAGAATCTAATGCTTAAGAATGTCAAATAATGTCCATTCTTGGTAGACGGCTTATTGTATTTTCTAGGCCGTGAGCTTTACAAAATGTTATGTATTTTTTATATGCCAAGTTCTGCTAATCTCCCTCAGTTTCTCCTGTTATAGGCATCTTATACTCTGAAACTTCTTGTTCTATCTTCGGTCCCCAGCCAATGCTCTGCTTTCTTAGGAGCTAGGCCTTTTGTTTTGCAACTTTGTGATGCTTGTATTCTTTTTGTGGGTCTTCAGTGCCTTGTATTAAGCCCTATCAGATTTCTCTTTTCCAGAGAAGGCTTTTTCCATCCCAAGTCAACAAGCCAATGTCTTCCCTCAGCCACTTGCATTTACTATTCTCTCAATACTGCCGACATCTTTGACAATTAGATAGGGAGAGAGAACACCCCACCAAGCCATCTTTAGTATGACTGTGAGAGAGACCTTTTCAGACAAGCAAATTCATGCCTGAGTTAGAAAGCCATTTTTTTGCAGATTGAAAAACACAATCCACCGCGGATAATATTTTGCCACCAAAACATTGAAAACTGAAGACCATAGAAAATGAAACAAAAATATGAAATATTCAGTTTCATTTTCTACAGAAATAAAATCACTATGAAAATAGACTTCATAGAAACTGATGATAGCAATTACTAAAAAATTCATAATCATAAGATTAATCATAAAAAGGGTAGATGTGAATAACACAAACTAATTAACGTATAACTAACTCCATTGCTAGGGCCAGTTTGGCAATTTACTGTTAAAAGTAAAAATGATGTAAATCAAGAAAGAATAAAATATAATAGGGTTATGATGATATTTTGTCTTCAGTGAATTTGTAGGGAGTCTTTGACTTTTTGTGTAAAAAGTGAGTGTGTTTTTGCCATTTAGTAGAGAAAGGATGTTGTTTTTTTACCCTTTTTTTTTAATGAGGGAATTTTGAAGGTATGTATTTTTGATGTAACTTCTTATTTGAAAAATAAAGACTTTACGTTACTTTTACTAACCAAGTAAAGTGCCGAATGGGCCCTAAAGCATTTTCATTCTCGTGGACTACAACCAAAATTGCTTCATTCTCTTTGAAATTATGAGTTTCTTTTGCTTATCCTTAATATGTGATATGCTAAGGAAAACCCAAGCAAAGATCGTGTAAATTAAATAACGATGAAATCATTCAAGCAAAGACATTTATGGTCCTACACAGATATCCAGGTTCTCAGTCATTTACTACACGTACCGACTAGAGATGAAAAAAATGTCGTTGATAGAAGAGCCATTCATTCAAACCTTCAAACGATTGATGACTGATCTTTTCTCACCGTCACAGCCATACAAGATATATCCGGACTCTTGAAATAAGAACCATCGTAGCTTTGATTTTGTCCATACCCTATCCTTACCTTACATCTTAAGGGTGTATATGGATTGGATTTGTGTGTATTGGGCCAAATTCATCACCAATCCATTATTGATGGATTTGGAATCTGTCACCAACCCGTGACTGTTAAAAACCGATCTGTTCCAATCCGTGGAGGACCGGATCGGATCAAATTAATCCATTCAATCCGTTCAATATAATGTTAAAAGAAAGATATCAAACATGTTGTAAAAAATTTCATATTTGACCCTTAAAATTTTTTTTTTTTCTTATTTTATGTTTAGACATCTTAACTTATATTTAGACCTCTTAAATTTTTTTTATTTATATTTAATGTGAACGGATTGGATCGGATTGAATTCGCGGATTGAAGGTGAAATCTGTCACTGATCCATTGCTAACGGATTAAAAGATTTTCAATCCGTCACCAATCTATTTACCTTCGGATCAGTTCAAAATCCATGGATCAGATTTGATCGAAGCGGTTTTACGGATCGACGGATTTTTTGTGCACCCCTATTACATCTAACATTCCCGCACAGCTGTTTATGCAAAATTCTGTGAATATATGCCACACATCGCAACATACAACATCCTAAGGCGATGCCTGTCGCATATATCAACTACTGTAAAATCTTATGTCCAGGGTATATCACACATTTGCAGTCTATGTGGGAATTTGTAGCTAGTAAAATTTGACCGTGCGATCCACTCATTCAAATTCAAAGAGCATAACATGATCCCACATCACGAAGGGTTGGGATGGGACCCCTACATCCCAATGCTAGTAGGAAAGAATACTTTCACAATAGGTTTTACTAATACAAAAAGATCTTGTGACAAGATTGAATTTCAATTAATAACGCCATTTATATCATTCATATAAACTTATGCATTACTGCCTCCATGTTATAATCATATCAAAAACTTTTATTTGAGTAAAATTTGGAGGCACCTTGCAGTAGGAAAGGTTGATCAGATATTTAGATTTTTTTTTAATGAGTTGTTTGTTTCCAATCATTTATATAAATACGTGATTCACATGCATAAGGATGATTCACATACGTAAGGATTATGCATTTTCATGTTTGTTTATGATCATTTGCGCATGTGATATATAAATGAGATATAAAAATAGTGTGTAATAAAGTCATTTACACATCAACATTTTCAAACCATGATAGGTGCGAAAGTGATTCACACCCCTTGTACGAAAGTATGCTTCTTAAATGGCCATTGGATTCTAGTGGGCCCGTCAATGACCTTTATTTTATCTCATTTCTATGACCCTAATATTTGTAATTCAAACTGTTCACTTTATTTATTAAACTAATAAACCCAAGATATAAAAGGTGATAATATTAAATCTTTATAGGTTTTGAATAATTTGTGAG
Organism: Camphora micrantha; assembly: GCA_003546025.1. NCBI lineage: Eukaryota > Viridiplantae > Streptophyta > Magnoliopsida > Laurales > Lauraceae > Camphora > Camphora micrantha. The sequence continues at coordinate 5,831,096 of QPKB01000009.1, read as the reverse complement.
AATGTTTAATCTTATAGATCTAATTTTATGTACTTTTATGAGCCCTCAATTCATGATCTGAATTGTTTGATCAATATTCTTATCTTAATGGTAAATACCAAGACTTTTATTTTCATATTTTATCCCTTTATGAATTTTGAGGATTTTTTGGAAAATATTAAAAAAATTAAAGAAATCTTAAACCATATGATGTGCTAATTCACTGATGTGAAAATAGTGATTTAAAAAATATAATAACATATTTCATATGTGCAACATCTGCTATTCTATGATGTACGGATACTTCAAAATGGGCAGCGTATCATATCCGATACTTCACTTTTTACATGTAAAATCTGTGTCCCCTCTATATCTATGGCGTGTCTCTGCCATTTCTGGGAACTATAGCTGCTATTTACACACACACAATGCACCTTTAAACCGTAAAATGGCCTACAATCATTGTATGGGCATTCTCAGCAGCGATGTATATATTGGTTAAAGCTCTTACTTTTAAAAGCCTAAAAATGCGATCTTTCATTTAAACACAATCTGTTTGCACTTCTCTGAAGAAGATAGAGGGTAAAATTATATGCCAAATGTTTTTATTTTTAAAATATCTATATGCTTTAGGCATTTAGATGAATAGAGGTTAGAAATAGAGATGGGCCAAATATAGGCTTTTGTCAGATGAAAAAAAAATCAAAAAATCGAGTACCCATTTATATCCACTACGTGGCCCACAATCACTATATTGAGTCTTGACTTATTTTCAAACGGTTCAAATGGGCTGCTTCATTAAACACCGTGGGAACAAGTATTGAGTATTGATCGGCTTATTTTCTAAAACCAGCATTGCAACTTGTTGGGTCCGTAAAAAGAATGGCACAACCTACTCTTTTGATTTTTTTTGTTAAAACAATGACAAAACTTGAAGCTTTGGCCTAGTTGGTGTGGTATAGCTACTAGCTAGAGAGGGATGTTTCTTTAGTTGCTCCTATACAAATAGCGTCGTGAAAATTAACCATTCATGAAAAAACATTTTCAATTTATCTTACATTGTTTTTTTTTTTTTTTGCTTTTTTTTTTCCTTTAAAAAAAAGAGAATTCCAATAAACAAGACAAAGCAACAATAACCAATAAAAGAGGGGACAAAACACTACCTTACTAAAGTTGAAGATCACGCAGGACCATTTTACAAAATCACCCTAAAAAAAATCATGCTTCCACACAAAACATAACTTCGCCAAATAAAGAGACAAAAGTTCTTGGAATAAACGGAAACACGACACAAACGAAAGAGAATCTTACATTGTTAGTCATCCCACTTGAAGTCATAATTTTGTGGAAAAAAAGAAAACAAAAACTTAAAGCCATAAAGGAAGCGGTTTAGTTCTAATCATTTACTTAAAGACACCAAATAGATGCCTTGCAACTTATATTATATTTGATTATTGGCTAATGGCTCATCAACAAATCCCCTTAACATTTGGCGAGACCAGTGCATTCGCATATATGCCTTGTTATTGAGTGATGGTTTAAAATATCAGTCGATACCGGTTCGTATCAGTCCATACCGATCCGATAATTTGATGTTTATTGGTTTCGGATTCGGCCCCTCCAAATAATATTGCTCAAATATCAGTCCATCTTAACCGATATCTTGAAAATATCGGTTGAGACCGATATATTGGCCGATATTAAAAATATTGGTCAAGTACCGTTCCAATCCATTTTAATATACTTTTTTCGATTTTTACAAAAGATAAAAATAAAAATAAAAATTGGCAGAAGCTTCTCCATTCCCACAGAAAAGGAAGAGAAATCGATGTATATATGTAGCAGAATAAAGAAAATGAAGAAAGATCTCAATCTCATCTCAGGCATATTTCACTTGCAGTCAAAACTCAAAGTGAAAGGGGCAAAAGAAACTGCTCTTATTTAGCCCTAGATTCGTATGCTATCAAAGATTGTATTGGGGTGGGGATGTCACAGGTGGATTGGTGGGCTCCACTATGGGGGCATGTGGCCCATTTATTATTTCAAATCAAAGCCGATCAAAATGGTTGCTCCTCTGTTTCATGAGCTTGGTCAAATCTCACTTTTTAAGAAGGGGCCCACTTGATACATTGATGATAAAACCACTCAAATTTCTGCAAAGTTTACTAAAACGTGAGTATTTGAGCCCACTATTAAAAAGACCTGCACTTTAAATAATCTACATTAAAAAACCTACACTCTAATGCAGTTTACTTATGAAAAATCTACACTAAAAAATAACTCTCTTTTGAATGAGCCCTGAATAAATTTCACTCAATTTGAGGTGGGCGCCAATTGTCACATTAATCATTTATGTAACATGTGAGTAAAATTCCAACTCAAGTTGGTTTTGAGACTGCATTAAGTTTTGGTTGCAATTAACCCGTCCTGCCTTTTTTCTTTCTTGTTTTGTGAGTCCCCTCAAGTCTGCCATGGCCACGAGATGAGAAAGTAACCGAGACAACCATGAATCGATCCTTGGGTGGAGCTATGGGAGTGGGCATACCATCCACTGTGAAAGCCTTATGATTCTCCACTACATGTTTCTTTTTTTTAATATATATATATATATAACTCAGTATAATATGAAAAAAAAATTTGCATCAGCATTATGGTAGTAAATTGTAGCCGCACCTGGTTGTGTGGGTTCAAATCCTAGGGCTTGTATTGTTTTTCTTTTTTCTTAAATAAAAAATTATCGCCATTATGAAACTTGAACCAACCCATATCCATCCTGATGTTATTTCCGCCCGAACATGGTTAATTCCATGGTTCTTATGGTTTCCATCCGGGATTAAAATGCGTCATTTTAAGCTAAGACGGAGTTTCACATATAAGCTAAGAGCTTAACTCAATAGTTCTTAGGGTTTTCGGGACCGCACGGTTTTAAAACGCGTCATATTAAATTAAAACGGAGCTTGACTTATAAGTCCAAAATCTAGACAGCTCATTTCCAATATGAAACTCATATATTCCTCACATTGCAAACTCAACTTATACGGCGGACCCTTCTAATCCCCTTTTTGAAGGGGTGATAGTCGCTGGACAGGTTTGGACAGGTATGGGTTTCAAAATTCCAACTCAAGTTGGTTTTGAGACTGCTCTAACCCATCCTGCCTTTCTTCTTTCTTGTTTTGTGAGTCCCCTCAAGTCTGTTATGGCCACGAGATGGGAAAGTGACCAAACCACCCAGAAATCAATCCGTGGGTGAAGCCATGGGGGTGGGCATACCGTCCACTATGAAAGCCTTATGATTCTCCACTACATTTTTCTTTTTTTAAAATATATTTATATATATATATATATATATAACTCAGTATAATATGAAAAAAAAAATTGCATTAGCATGATGTTAGTAAATCGTAGTCGCACTTGCTTATGTGGATTCAAATCCTAGGGCTTGTATTGTTTTTTTCTTTTCTTAAATAAAAAATTAACGCCATTATGAGACTTGAACCAACCCATATCCATCCTGGTACTATTTCCGTCCGAACACGGTTAATTCCATAGTTCTTATCTTTTCCGCCCAGGGTTAGAACACGTCACTTTGAGTTAAGACGGAGTTTGACACATAAGCTAATAGAACAGGACCTTTAACTCAATAGTTCTTAGGGTTTTTGGGACCGTACGGTTTTAAAAAGCGTCACATTGAATTAAGACATAGTTTGACTTATAAGTCTAAAATCTACACAGCTCATTTCAATATGGGATTCATCTATTCCTCACATTGCAAACCCAACCTATACGGCGGACCCTTCTAATCCCCCTTTTTAAGGGGGTCACAATCACGTGCGGTGTTACATAAACAAGAGAACCATTCATTTTTTGAATGGTAACAAGAGCATCATTCTTACCAAAGCAAGAAATTCATCATCAGGTAGTAGATGCCAGCAATTGCCCACAGCCTAAGCAGATGCACAGATGCCAAAGAGAGAGCCATCCAATGGCTCACAATTACAATTTTGATCTGATCATAATGGATCATTTGCTCCGACTTCACATCATTCTGACAAATCTCATCAGGCTTGTGCCTACGCTTATGAGAAGTAGGGCAGAACTTTATGGATGGATACACTCATTTGCAACTCATCAAAAGATCAGGCCTATTATTATTATTATTATTATTATTATTATTATTATTATTATTATTATTCTTTACCAAAAATAGGATTGATTATTAGATTGAACACGTTACTGATAATGGGATGAAGAAATATGATTAGTAATATATCAAACTGAACAAAGTTATTAGCCATGTGCTCAATTTGGCAATAAGATCCTCTCCTATTGAAGTAAAATTTAGGATAAATTAATGGAAGTGTTGACATTCAACTTAAACGGTTGGGATTATCTTATGTGGACCCATGAGTTTTGGACACCTTTTCCGTGTAATTGTAATAAATACAACAAGAGATATTCGAGATGAAGATGATCTTCAGGACTGAGGAAAATTAAATTTGCCCATCCATACAATTGCACGGAGGGGGTCCCGCATTATGGAGGGTCGGGATTAGAGCTCTCCATGCCATTGCTTGGAGGAGAAAATTCTTCAACCATAGATTTTACTCCCACAAAAGATGATCTCGTAACAAGATTGAGCATTCTAAAGGGCCTTTATAGAGAAATAGAGAAAACTAAGTTGACCTATAGAGAGTTTCTCCACCTCTATCTTTTGTGTCGCTTCTTCATTTTTGAACATCTCTATGGCTCAAGTTAGCAAACTATTTTTTGTTTCTCTAGCTAAACAAATTTTTGTTTGAATCCATAAATTATCCTGACTGGATGGTGAATAGTTGTGACTTAGAGTAATTTTTTCTTTAAGTATATGGATTTTTACGAAAATGTTAGCCTTAAAAAATGATTACAAGAATTGATAATGAAAAATGCAGAATTGACGGATTAGAGCGTAGGTCTTTTCTTTTGACAAAATCACCCTTATGACATATCGTTACTTAGATACCTACGTCGTTATCTACTTGACACCCATTTTGCATATATCCTTCCCAATAGAACTGATGTTTTAGTTTCTCAATCTTCGTTTTCAATAAGTTCTCTAAATATTGAAGACTAAGTGAAGAAATACATGCATGGAAGGGATAAACACATTAAATCTATCTGGATAATACAAGTTTAAAAGGTTCCTTCCAAATTGGGCGGATAATACGAGTTTAAAAGGTTCATTCTCTTTTTCTTTAAAAATTCCAATGTTGAGATGCCACTGTCTACCATATGTCTTAAATTGGTTATGAATATCCTCGAAACTTTTTTAGAATCCAAAAATGGGCTTCATATCATTTTTTTTTCTTTTTAATTAGAATCATTGATTAGTCGGTCATTCAAGCACCCGTCCTGGAATGAGGCCCATTAATTAAAAGAGAAGGATTTTACAGAACTAAAACGGAGAAATGAGATAATTAAAAACAAAAAAGCATAAAAGTAAGACAAAGGAAGAGAAAGAACAAAATCAACATGAACAGGAAAAAGGCAGAGAGACCATTAACTTCAATAGTACCTACAATGGGCCAAATCTGGTAGGTCATAAAATCTCAACACTAAAATATATTGAGAAGAAGAGAAGAGAAGAAACCTTTAAAGGGTGTTTGGAAACATGATTTTTCATTATATTATCTACTAGTTAATCTACTAAAAAAAAAAAAAAGGAGGTATTTGGATAACTTAGAAAGTATCTTACAATATCTCTTTTTCTTCCAAAAACATTGATACTACATTCTTCAAAGATATGTAGTATAAAATAATCTTTTGTCACAAGGTTTTTTCTAAATACCAAAGAGTTCATGGGCAACCATTAATTGTAGTGGCGCACTATAAGCTCTAACATCAATGATCCTTATAAGAGTGCAATTATGACTACCAATATTAGATTGGCCCCACAATGCTTACAAATTTAATGTGGGGCCCCTTAACCATATCACAATTACATAGCCCTTTTTAATTATCAATATTAGGTGAGTCTTAGTAATTAATGTTACACTAGGGGGCCTTCATTATGATTATCAACATTAGGTGGGTCTCATATTACCAAAATTAGTTACAAGTTCCTTATTAATTACCCATATTAAATTGTGTGATTGCAATTATTAGTTTATCATTATTAAATGGGTCCCACTATTTGATAGCTCCCCTTGTGTTAATATGACTATCAACATCAAATAGGCCCCACAATAATTTTTCATAGATGGATTCATCAATGATGTCTGACATTAGATAAGGTTTAAAAAAAAAAAAAAAAAAAAAAAAAAAAAAAAAAAAAAAAAACCCTTAATAGGCCCATTTGTGATAATCACCATAAGATGCATTACACTATGACTATCAACATTTGGTGGACCTACCTTAATTAAACAACATTGCTTCAATCTCAAGGTTTTAACATTTAATCTTGTGATTTTTTAACAATAGATGGGTTCCACCATGATTATTAACAGATGTAATTACTAATTTTTGGGTCTTGCATTGCTTCAATTGATGACTTTCATTCCATCTCTTATTCGGTATATCATCAAATGAGTTTTTTATAAATTCCCAAACACTTCAAAGTACATTAAAATTTGTGAAAATTGCCAAACACCATAAGTGACACAAGATAATAATATGACACAATTTTGTTCTATGATAATAAAATCTTACAATATTTAAACTTGTTAATATTATATTATGCATTTATCCAAAAAACCCCTTAAACATGTATTATCTCAATGAACTTGATTCATTTATCCTTTTCAAGCATATATTTCTTCTTTGGTTCTCGATATTCAACCAAGCCTCATTGAAAACGGAAATGGAGAAACTAAAACATCATTACTACTTGGCAGGATATTTGCAAAATGAGTGTAAGGTGGATAATGATATCGTTGCACCGGTAACGATATACCCACAGGGATAATCCTATTAAGAAATGTAGTACAAACTAATCTGTCAATTCTGTATTTTCATAATCAATACAATGAGTGTTTAAGGCTGATTTTTCATAAATAAATAAAAAATCTTTAGGTATAAGATTTCTTTTTTTATAAATTTTTTTTTTTTAAATTATACAAAGACCTATAAGAGAGGAAGCCATCCTAAGCAGCCTTACATAAAAGACATAAAGACATTATTCCACTGTGAAAAGCGCAGAAAATGAGAGAAGATGAACAAATGAAATCTTGGACACGGTTCCCATCCTCAATAGAATGTTAACTTAAATATAATATCTCCGAAATGTGGCCCACAAATTATACTATATTAAAGTGGAGGGTTTTGAAGTTAATTTTGACCATAACTTCTTATTTTGACCGGAAGTTATACTCATACTATATACCTCATTTACTTTTTTATCCCACTTTCAATATGTAATTGTAACCACTTAAGCCTTATTTCTACTTTTCACTCCCTCCAATGACTTCATTTTATTCCAAACCTTATTCTCTTCTACGCCACTTCTCCTCGCCCATTTCTACTCTACAGAGTATTTGATTGAGAAAATAGGTACTCTCATAATCTTTTCTTGTTTTAGTCTCTTTTTAAAGTTTTATTCTCTATCTAAACAAAATTATTGTCGGTAAGTGTTTGAAAATGATTTTACATTATTTAACTTTTTTAATGGATCATATAATTTATTTTGCATTTGTTGGTAAACATGCCCGTTATTGTGCTAGTATCAATTATGCTTGCTCGGTCAAGGGCCCGCGTGGTTGAGGAGAAAAAAGTGGTGGGTGACAATTGAGGTTGACACCTTTATCAACTAGTTTTTCCCATCCAAAAACAACCAACTGCTAAATCTACTTTTGATCAGCGTGATTGGTTGAAATAAAAGCCACCTAGTGGCCTACGATCACTATGTTGATCGTTCCCCAAGCACAACGAGTATGGTCCACTGACTCGGACATCACAACTAATTAGCCCCACCAGGCACATTATGGGTGGAGCATACAACCGTGTTTGGAATTGGATGCACTTAAGGACAGGGACGGATTGAGGGGATCGAGTGAGGGCACTTTCCCCCACTCAATTTTCCTTTCATCTTGAGAAAATATAGGAGTGTGCTTATGCATTTTTATTTTATTCCCGTTCACCAGTCCTCAACTTTCTATATTAAATTTAGAGAGTAGCAAAGGTTTTCTTATCTTAATAAGGGTATTATTGACCTTTTCTCTTCCTAAAAGATAGAATCTTAGAGAGCAGCTAAATGCACACTTAAGTTTTCTTTCAACACACTACTTTTTTTATGACCAATATACCCATTTGGTAAATTACCTTAAAGGACACGTATCAAAGTCTCTATCTCCCCCAACTTCTTTCTACACTCACCTACCCAAGCCCACCACCACGTCCCCTCCGACAACACCACCGGAGGGGGAGAGGGAAAACGAGAGAGAAGGAGGGAGAGAGGGAGTCGGCGGGCGAAGGTGGGCAGGGATAGCGAGAGCGCGTGGACAAAGGGAGAGAAGGAGAGGGCGGTGAGCGTAAGATAGGCCTCGAGAGGGAGAAAGAGGGAGCGAGAGGTAGAGACATAGATAAGGATAGGGAGAGAGAAAGAGGGAGAATGGGAGGGCCGGCGGCATACGTAGGGCCGGTGGGGAGAGGGAGTGTAGAGAGAAGTTGAGAGAGTAAAGTTTTTAATGTAGTTTAGGAAATATGGGGTGTAGAAAGTGATTTTGGTATTAAGTGGTGGGTGTAGAAAGAAGCTGTGTGTTGAAAGAAAAATTCAGTGTGCATTTAACAGCTCTCGAATCTTATGGTCATATCTATCTCTGCTATGTCATCATTCTCATCACATCCATTGTAAATGCCTCATCCCACATCCAATCATGTTTAGAGAGTATTTAAAGAAGTTCTTAAGTGGAGCCCACTTAATAAATTAAATAGGCTCAAAATGTAGGTCATTTTAGGCCGATCTCTTGAGTGGGGCATACTTTGGAAAAACATAAACTCTATAAAACAAATGCTCTAATTCTCTATGAGATATATAACTCAATACGATATGGGCCTAAATCAAATTGATCCATATGAAAAATAATAATTTATTTATTAAAAAGTTTTGGAATTTTTTTTTAAGTTAACAATCTTAAGTTAGGTCATTTGAGTGAAATCTGATAAGGTCTATACACTATATGAGGGGATTGTTTTTCAATAATTTAAATGTTTTATAAGTGGCCTATTGTCGTGGAACTCTTCTATCATGTTTCATTTTCTTTTTCTCTTTTTACCATATCTATTGTGTAGATGCATGGCATCTGAGGACATTGAAATCATCCTAACTCTTGATTTAACAACCTTAAAGTCTTTTTTTTTTTTTTTTTTTGACAACCCATGGTATCTCCCACCTAGCCCTGTATCCATGAGCCCGAGGGACACTCAATTCTGCACAGCTGAGAATTAATCCCTACGGGCATATGGAACTCCGTTTATCTCTTTTTTTTTATGAGATCCAATCCAATATTGGGTAAATAATCGATGGGCATCAAAACTTGATATGGTGCCAAATCAAGGTAGGGTATAGGTATGAAATGAGCTTAATTGATTAAAGTTTGGCTAAAATAGTCCCTATAGAGTTGGACTTTACATGTGATCTACTTGTAACAAAAGAAAATCTTTAAGTGAGTTTTATGTAGATAGTAAGGGAAGGGCTGAAGGGCCATTTCTTGATTGATTTAGATTTTTCATAAGTGGGCCTAATAATATGGTCAATCAGCTTTGCCCCCCACTAGAAGAAATCCTAACTACGTTCCTATTTCGGGACCATCTGTGAGCCATGCCATAATGGATTTGGTCCACGCGATGTGAGGTGAGAATCTAAAATTGATAGGCTATGAAAGAAAATCCAAACACACCTCACATGGCACTGTCTCCATGTAACGTAGACTCTCCACCAAATTTCATCCAAATGACCCCCAAGATTAAGGTTCATTTCTACGCGATTTTTGTGAGAGGGTACGATTCCACAAAAATGCTTGAAAGGCACATTTGAGATTGAAAAATTCTACCTTTCTATTTGTATTAGAACACGTAAGAATTAAATCAATAGAAATGCAAGTCAAATGAGCTTAATAGAAGGATTATTAAAGAGGTGGGGTCAAGGGTTGACATAGGACCTCCAAGGCAGAGTTCTTGGTTCTACTGCGGATGACTTGTTAATGAGAGAAGCAAGAGATAGAGATTTATGGTTTGGATTTCTAGGATAATAGCTAAGTATTCATTTCGCAACTTATCTTGGTTCTATTTCCTTTAAAGGGAGGTTATCTAATGGTCATTTTCGTATAATCACCTTGGAGTCGTGTTAATCAAGTCCTTGGAGATACCAATCAGCTTTTCACAAAGACGTGGAAAACACATATTTAGCAATTGTAAATACCTGATGCTTTAGGCAAGTAAAAACCATCTTTTCTGTGGGTTTTCATATTTGACATGCCATCATATGATTTTCTTAGATGTTGTTCTTTGGTTTTTAATAGCTTTCTGTGAAATAATCTCAGGCTTAAACCCAACCATGAGGTACGTATTGTATTTATAGTATAAAGTTAAAGTTTATAAGTTTTGATTTAAGGGGATTTAACCGGAATAAACAGATTAGGTGACCACCATACCGAAAAGGTAATTTTAAGTGCCCTTGCACCAAATGAGTCATTTTGCCCGAAAACGTTTTTTTTTTTTTTTTTTTTTACATTCTCTACTAGGGTCCCTATCGATCTTCATTTGCAATGTTAAGGGTCGATTGAGGCCCTGCAGTCCATCATAACCTTCACAAAACTCCCATTTTCTTTATTTGTATAGTCTAAATCGACATTTATTTGTAATGTTAAGGGTCGACTCCCATTTATTTTGTTTGTAGGGTCTCAATCGACCTTTATTTGTAATGTTAAGGGTCGACTCCCATTTACTTTGTTTGTAGGGTCTCAATTAACTTTTATTTGTAATGTTAAGGGTCTTTATCGACCCTACGTGTAAGATTATAAATGTACGAAATTCATCCCTCATTCCCTTTTCTTGAAAAAAAAAATGACCATCCTCGACTTGCTTCCTCTCCATAGGATATTCCCACCTCTAGAAGACCATTAAAGCCACATGCCGTTGTTTGGTGGAGAACATTATAGTATATAAGCTATTGTTAGGGGCAGACCAATGACAATGTGGACTTTGTACTTTTTCCTAAAACATGATTTTTTACTTTTTAGAAACTCTTTTCATAATTCTTAGTTCCATGCTCGATGGAGGACCGCTGAGAACCATTGTGAATACGCCTGGCAGCTGATGTGGAGTCGTAGTCGATGCTGAGGAAGAAGAATGAAACAAACAAGAGAGTAAATCGGGCTTCTAAACCCTAAAATGTATGAACGAGTTGAATGCAAGGTCTCTAGGGAACCTTAACATTAAAATAAAATAAAATAAAAGTCGATAAGGACCCTAGTAGAGAATGTTAAAAAAAAAATTACATTTTCAAGCAAAATGATTAATTTGGTGCAATGACACTTAAAATTACCTTTTCGGTATGGTGGTCACCTAATCCGTTTTTTTGCGTAAAGTCCCCTTGAATTAATGAAGTTTTTAATTTACCCAAAAAAATGAATGACAATATACTGTTAGTGGATTTGAACTGGGCCTTTCCCATATGTCAGCCCTATTCCTCACGCCCTTTGAAATATGATTTTTCCCCCATACAACACGAACCCATACAACACGAAGCTGTGTAACACTTCTTTCAATTTTCATCATGGGGCACACATATTGATCAACCGACCATTCAAGATGAATTCTATCCCTCCAATCATACTAAGTGTTCACCTTCTTTGTGCTGGCAACATTTGCTCATACTTTTTGGTCTTAAAAAAGTGGACCTATGATTCGAGCTTATCACTTTTCCGTGTACATCAACAAAAAAGTTTTCATTCTTGAAAAAAAGAAAAGAAACAAAAGGATAAAGTCAACAATGTTGCATTAGTGTTATCAGTTATCACTCAATCAGTGGATCCCACTCATTATGGAAGAGCGGTATTTGGACAATAAAAGAGTGTCATTGATTAGTGATTACATGGAAAAACCCACACATTTGTTTGGCAACTCTACTAATAGAGTTAAGTAAGGTAAAGTCCCAATTTCTTAAAAAAAAGTCCTATCAAAAATACTTTAATTCAAAATTTTCACCATATTTTTCAAAAAAAAGTAAAAAAGTAACCTCATTTCTCAAAAAAAAAAAAAAGAACTCCACAATTTAGTACAAAAAGTCAAAAAGATTCCATAATAATCAACTAAAAATAAAATACCATCATAACTCACTTATATTTTATTCTTTCTTCGAAATAATTTTTACTCTACTCAACTCCATTAGTAAAGCCCCCAAAAGTTTTCTACTTTTTTTTTTCACTTTGTTTTTTTATCACATAAGACGAGTTGCTGAGCAAGCTCTGCTCCCTTGTTAAAGAACTTTGGGTTGACGAGGGAAAAGAAATAGAGTTGGCAAAAGCCCATTTGACCAATCAATCTAGCCCGACTCAACCTGTACATTACCCGTACAACATGACCCGCATAATATATGGGTCAGCCGCGGGTCAAGCTTTTTTAACCCGCATTTAAACGGGTGGGGTTAGGGTTAGCACGTTTGACCCGCGTGACCCACATAATCCATTTATTCTTTTCTTACAGCTAAAACTTATACTCAATACTTAATTTTATAAAAAAAAAAAAAGCTTATTTTATTTTTATTAATTTTGTTATTCTATTTCTATAGTTACTATTTTAAAAAATGTATGCTACACTCATTGTATAAATAATTCCATCTTTTTCTTTTTTCTGAAGTAAAACCTTTGTCAACTTACTCGAGAATACTTTTGCATGCTCTTCTCTCGTATGAGGATTATGGATATGAAAAGAATACAATGGATTTGATATAAATAAAATAAAATAATTAAGGAACGACTCAGTTCATGCTAGTTTCCACAATATTTTTCCTTATGCCGGCACAAGCCAAAGAGAATTGTGAATTATGGCATAATGACACAAGCCTCGGCATAAAACTTCAACCCAACATCAGTTAAGCCTATGTCTGGTTTAAAATCGTATACGAAATAAATTAACATTATACTTATCAGAATCCAGACAAAGCTTGTCCATATTGCCTATCATGATAGGTTTTAATTTGCACCAATAAGATTTAGAAAGTTAAGGATTGTTTTGTTAGATCTTATCACATCTTTACAAATTAATGCATCCGTTTGGGCATAATTTAAACTTTGTGAATGGTTAATGTCTTAGATGATTGTTAATCAATTTAGCTTTGGTTACGAGTTATGTGGGTTAACCCGACCCGCAGTAACCCACAACGGTTATGTCGGCTCATGTGTGTTTTGTCGGATTAACCTGCAGAGAGTGCGTGCGGGTTATGACTTTCTGATATATTTAATAAGCGGGTCAGATACGATTTAGCATTAAATAAACGAATCCGACCCGTTTAGTCCAACCGTACCGGTTTACCACCAACGGCGGGGAAAAAAGCAAAAGTGGTGGAAATTGAGGGTGTCACTTTTCTCCACCAGTTCTTTTCCATCCAATTTCTACGCGGCTTTTTTCTACGCGTCCAAAAGCCACCAACTGATAAATGTATTTTGGTCAGTGTGAATGGTTGAAATAAAAACCATTGAGTGGCCCACAATTACTATTTTGATCGTTCCACAAGCATAATAGGTTTGAATGTGATCCATTGACTCGGACTAGATAATGGATGAGCCCCACCAGGCACATTACGGGTGGGGCCTACAACCGTGTCCAGAAGTGCAGTCATACTCGATGTGAGGTGATAACGCCAAAATGATATTATAGGCAATGGAAGAAAATCCAAACGCACCACAAATGACGCTGTCTCCCACCAAATTTCGTCCAAATGCCCCAATTATGGATGTAAATAGTCCCGACTCTACAATTAGTTGGACGTTTAAAACTCTTAAAAATTAGTTTTGGGTTAGCCGCCTATAAGTAAATGGGTCCGGCCTTATTCCTCCTTGGTACGGACCCATGGATTTGAGGCCAGACATGTTTTCTCAATTTTTGAGATTTTTTTTTAAAACAGTTAGACTTCTTTTTTCATATAATTTTCTATCTATATCCAAATAGGACTTAGATCCGGACCTGTCCCATATACAAAATCGATTCCGATTTCATCATCTCATTAATAATTTTGGTTCCGGTTCCACCTTCTTATTAATGATTCAGGTTCCAGGACCACCATAAACTTAGACCGGAACCAACCCGTTTACAACTCTACCCTCAAGATTAAGACTCGTTTGTATGGAAATGTCCGAAAGGCACTTTTGAGATTGCAAGATTTTACCTTTTTATTTGTATTGGATTATATTGGAATTAAATCCATAAAAGTCAAGTCAAATGAACTCTACAAAAGGATTCTTAAAAAGGTGTGAGGTTTGGGCAGCCATGCCCCCCAAATTCCATATTACCCCTAAATATTAATTTAAACCTCTCAAATGATTCATGATTTGAATGACTAGGATAAAAGCAAAAGGGAGGTATCTTGTGATCTTTTTTTATCTTGCTTGGGTATAATAATCATTTTCGCACATTCACCCTAGGAGTCGTGTTAGGCGATCAAATTCTTGGAGACTCATCATCAATTTTTCAATCATGGAAAATCCATAATGTTTGGCCATAATAAATCCCCGGTGAATTGGGCAACAGAAAATCATCACTTTTGAGGATTTTCATATCTGACCTTAACCTCCCATTCTCTCAGATGTAGTTATTTAATTTTAACAATTCTCAGTAAAATAATTCACTGGCTTAAACTCACTTTCGAGGATTTTCATATCCCACCTCCCATTTTCCCATGGATAATATTTTAGTGATATACAAACTGTAGAATTTCTTTAACATTAAATTCATGGATGGATGGGTAAAAATTTGATGAGAGTGAAATTGATCATGCTGTCAAATCATGGGGAATGAGGGTCTGAAAAGTGTGATTTAGCTCGTATGAGAGTAAGTCTCAGTCAAAAACGGGCTAGGTATTTATTTGAACGAGTCTTCTGCACTTGACGGTCCCAAAGAGTTATGTTATATGGACAAATTTTTTATCCAAAATTATAAACAAATTCTTAAGTATTTATTGAATATCACGTCCAGAATTATGGACAAACTCCTAAGTACAAAAGATGCTTAGGAGTTTATCCATAATTCTGAATAAAAAGTTCATCCATGTAAACTTTTTGGTCCCTACAGCCAAAAGCGATATACAGATAAATGGAATAAGGCGAGTGGCCCATAATCATTTTTTCAGCCGTAACATACAAATAATGCACAATGGCCCATTTAACTAGGACATCACATGGATGAGCCCCACAACTCACAAGCCTACACCAATGGGGCCAGCATATTTATTGGCCACATACATTGACAGCCAGAAGGACAGGGCTGTCAGTCTCCGTGCACCATACTACTCAAGCACTTCAATGACAATAATGTAAGGTGCCAGGGAATCTAAGATTAGCAGATGGAGCTCTACACTTAGGACGCTTTTCCTGTGCGTGCTGACACCATTACCCATTGGTTTCTGCACCAATTACCAAAAAGTAGAGATATGTTTCCAGAAGTTCCATCTAATTTATCATTTTTTTTCGATGTACTGTAAAACTTAGTGAATATTCCAAAGATTGATAATTTACTCCTTCTCTTATTTCTTGTGGCTAATCCTCACTCTTCTTACCAGAATGGGTGGGGATTTTTGATCCGACCCATCTTTTGGGTTGGTTCCATTTCCATATAATTTCATAGAAGTGAATTATTTCTTTAAAAAGTTGAACGAAAATAAAAAGAATTATTTCTTTAAATGATTAAATAATAAAGGCAATCATGTTTGTTATTGTGATAATTTATATCACATTCTTTTTTTTCAAAGGGGAAAGTAACAGCTGTATGAGATACTTTTGCTTGGCAAATGTAAGGGCTGGAAAGCTTTTGCTTGGAAAATGTAACGTCGGGAAAGCATTTGCTGTATTCAAGCAAAAGTGTCTCTTCCACTCAATTCCAATTTCTTCCATCTTTTTTTTTACCATAAATAATTTCCTCTTATTTTAGACGGACTGGTTCCGGTGAAGATCAGGCTCGCAAGACTTGTGAGAATTGCAATTAATAATCTTTTTAGATTTTATCTAATTAATAATCTAAGTCCCTTTTTATATAAATATTCTCCTTCTATGCTGGATGCAGCCGAATTTCACTTTAATAAGAGTTTACTTCACTTTAAAATTAATTAATTATATGTAAAACATACAAATAAAGTATAAATATTCATATATATATATATATATATTTTACACATTATTAAAAGGAGCCAATCTTTAGTGGGATAGACTGTTAATGAAGCTATATTAGGCCACATCAACTCCAAGGGGTAGCTCAGTTAGCCAAGGATCATGGTTTGCACCCGGACGTTGTGGGTTCGAAACTGTTCTACCACACTGGGGCCACGGGAGAGTTTTACCCGGGTTTTTCTCCTTTACCTGTATGGGATTATTCTGGCCCAAAAAACTGGGAACCTACGTTATAAAAAATAAAATAAAAAAATATTGGGCCACATCTCATTATAAAGGAGGATAATTTACATTAGACGGTTTATATTTTCCCAATGAGTGAGCCTTCTTGTGGATCTGAACCTCAAAGAATATGGACTGGGTGTGCCATTCTTTGCTTTTCTAATAAGCAAGGGACGTTCATAATCATACAGTAACCGTGAATTATCAATTTTGTTGGTTTGGTGCAGACCAAGCAAAACGAATGTGCTTTGAATTATTTGTTCAATGGTAAAACCATAAAGCATCAATCTACTCTGCTCTTCTCCCAAAATAGAAAAGAGAACACAATACGCACTCTGCTTATCATCATTATCATTTTTTCTTGTATTTCAGCTGAGGCTACGTCCATCTTTTTCAAAAAAACGTCAAACAGCCACCACTGTTTTCCACTAAATTTTTTTTCTACAGGGGTACCCTACCCATGTGAGAAACTGAGAAGATTCCTTCTAGTTTTTACTTCAGCTGTCGGCTGCATCACTAACCGTTGGACGCCATTTAGCTTTATGTAGTGCCTTTATGTTTTA
The DNA here is from genome assembly GCA_003546025.1 of Camphora micrantha. Lineage (NCBI taxonomy): Eukaryota > Viridiplantae > Streptophyta > Magnoliopsida > Laurales > Lauraceae > Camphora > Camphora micrantha. The sequence continues at coordinate 5,813,983 of QPKB01000009.1, read as the reverse complement.
ATAATTGAATCACTAATGCTGATCCCTGATCATTTACTTGTTCTTTCCGAGTCTCTTCATAAGCAGGGGTCAACACAAGTCTTGCAAACCTTTCCCAATTACTTCCTTCTAGCTCTAGCTTGACTGTATCTCCTATATGCCATAACTCAGATCCCATTCATAATATCTCTCACAAGCGGTTTGGGAAAACAGCAAATCCGAAGCAAAGTTCTGAGTACCTCCTCTTTGCTACATTCTGATCAGGTATGTATCATATTTCTAAATTTTCCTATCTTGTTGCAACCCATGAGAACTCAATTTCCTTCTCTTTCTATTTTGGAGTACATGTATGGGGGAGTATGCAGTTCTTTATACTCCTTTGTGTTTGAAAAATAGGATTATTTGTTCTTAAGCGTGTTCCTTGATTGTCCCAAAGCTGTAACTCAGCTAATAGGATATTTGGTAGTTAGAACTTAGAAGTGCATGGAAATATATGGAAATAGCCATTTTCAGATTCAAAGTGCTGATTGATGTCATCTATTTCAGTTTCTTGGACATAAGAATAGAGAGACATATTTTTCAACTTCAAAAGATTTTCAACGTGTAAGAGAAATATAATTGGATTTTAATAAAACCCATCATTTTAAAATATCCTTTGAATTTTTAACAACCATCTAAAGTGTAATATTTTAAGAAGTGAAAACGCTATATAAAAACCTCTAGGCTGGCAGTGCCTGGCACCCTTCCAGTCATCTTAACGTTAGAATATCAAAATGAAAATGCAACAGCGAAAGATGTGCTCACCATCTTACGTGGCCCACCATTCCTATTTTCATTTTATCATCATGGGTCGTCTGGTCACACAGCACATCACATTTCATTGACAAATCCCATCAGCCCCGTCTCTTCACGTGGTACTTTTTCTCCCCTCACGCATGTGAGTTCTCACTCTCTATGTGCAGGGGTACTCTCTTAATACACGTGAGTTTCGAGGGGTCACAACTCACAACTCACAGCTCCGATAGCTGGGGTACCAAAAATAAAATATCAGCCGGTCTACATGTCCTGGGTTTTGTCCCGGGACAAGTAGAATTTTCCATAAAATATTTATATATTATTAATTATATATTTAATTGAATTTTACTCATCCAATTTAATTTAATTTGACTATAGCTAATGGGTCGGGTCGGATATAAAGGACACCTTTTGGACCCAAATTGACCTGTGTATTTTTAATGACATGGTAAAAATTAATCTAGTTTATGCCGAGACTCGAACTCAGAACAATATGAATTTCAAATAAGCAACCCAACCATTACACCACAAAACATCTTTTTATTAATAGTTATCAACAAAAACTTAAAATTAGTTAATGAGAAAGGAACCTGGCCCCACTTTGAAATATTGACCGTGAGTTGGAATTTTTCTACGAGATATTTATAAAAATAACTATATTTTTTTAATATTGACCCCTATAAATATTGTTGTTATTATTTTTATACTTATGCATTGTACTCTAAGTATAGATGATCAAACTTTTAAAATAAATATTTTATATGATTTTCTATATAGTCATTAATTTTCCATGACAACCATTTTACAATAAAATTAAACTCAAATGAATATATAATATATGAAATTGATCAACAAAAATAATAAGTTTTATAATTAACAATATTATTGAAAAAAGATAAACTTGCAACAACAGCGTTGAGCTAAAGAGGAGGTGAAAAACTTTCCATGTAACTGATATGCTATTATGCACGCTTGCCGAGGGTGGGTGGAGTCTGGGTTTTTTCTTTTTAGTATGTGTTTCTTTTAACTTTTATAAATCGTGATGTAAATGGAGTGGAACATGACGATAGACTCCATCTATTCAAAATCACGATCATTAAGGCAAACAACCTTGTTATTTATGGGATACCTCAAATTCTCACCTCATTTAAGGTTATTTCCAAGGTCAAATTGATTCTCTGATAAAAAAAAATACAAAATACTGAAGTTTTCCAAATAAAGTTTTTTTTTTTTTTTTTTTTTTTTTTGTTATTTGAACTCTCCATCATGCCTTTTTCCTGTTAAGAAAATCTCAATTTCATCGAATTTCTATCTAGCCAATAACATTTGAGTGTTAATGGATCACAGTGTCTATAAGTGCCACTAATTTAAAGAATTTCAAGTATTTTTGTTTCTTCTGATTATATGATTTTTTTTTCTTTTTGTTTAGAATGTGAAATGTCGATTTCTAAGTTGTATGGTTTATTTAATCCTTAGTCTTTCTTATTTAATCCACTCTCGGTTCTGGATTGTCTACTTTCCTTTTTATCTATTGATTTTGATTGTATACTCTTTTTTTTTAAGAACGCGGAACTAATAGTAAAAAGAATCTCCAATAATATTGGTCCATCTAAATAAAGAATTAAGCTCATTCTTATTATCATCATTTTCTACTTCCTCCAA
>QPKB01000009.1:5789455-5810547 GCA_003546025.1 Camphora micrantha | reverse complement strand
TGAAAAACCTTACATCTCTCACTTTTTTTAAGGATTGGAGATTGCCCTGATATGAGGTCTTTGCCAGAGTCAGTAGAAACCTTCACATCGCTCACTGATTTAAGGATTTCCGGATGCCCTGTTATGAGGTCTTTGCCAGAGTGGGTGGGAGACCTCACTTTGCTTGAATCTTTATATATTATTACCTGCCCTGCTATGATGTCACTGCCAGAGGGGCTGCAACGCCTGAAAAATCTCGAACGGTTGTGGGTAAGTGGATGCCCTGTTTTGGAAAGAAGAGTGCAACGCAACAAGGGCCAGGACTGGCATAAGGTAGCGCATGTTCCATACATCTCCATTCACAGAGAAATTGCAAGTGAGGACACCGAAGGGGAGGAGAGCAGTGACCAGTGTCCACATCTATTATTGCACTCACTGAAGAAACTAGAGAAGCTTCTTCCTTTGCCCTCCTGCTGCTCATCTTCTCCTCCTTCTACTTGATGATCATGGATCATCATCATCATCATCATCATCAAATCACGTCCAGATCATGAGGGAAACCAGGTGAGTTAATCTTCATCTCCATCAACAAATTTCATTCCATAGGCATCTTCTCCAATTTTCTCTCTTGTGAGCTTTATGTATTAAAGGCACACTCACCATGGTTTAGTCGATCCTAGAAACTTCTCATGCGTATTAGAATTCTCATCTATATATCAATACAAGTTGTCATTCTATATATTGGGTGGAATGTAAGAAAGAAGGCCTTGGGCTTTTGTTACCTGCATCTGAGGAATCTGAGCTGGACTGGCCCATGCTTCTGTTACACTTTTCTGATAATTGGATTAGAATCAAATATAATTAAAATAAACAACAATAGGTGTGGAGCAATTATCCTATTGTCCCCAATTTGTATGCTTTGGTACCTGCCTTCTCTGATCTGCATTTATAGACAGAGAGCAGTCAAGACACCACAATAGACATAGAGAAGGATTTGAATGTGACTCAGATGTTTTAATCAAACAAAAGAAACTGTTTTTGTTTTTTTTGTTTTTTCTTTTTTCTTTTTTTTTTATGGGTGAAATTCAAAGGTTTTAACACTACTGTAGCCAACTTCTAATATGCTAATTGAGTATTTCTCAAAATAGATAGTAGTCCAAGCCATGATGGGTTTATAGGGTGCAAACAAATTTAAAGCACTTAGTTGTACTCATTTTCAACATTAGAGCTTGATCCTGTAATTCTAATGCCTCCCCTCCCCCATGCACTCCCTCCCCACAACAACAAAAAATAAAAAATAAATAAATTGTTCTTCTTGCTATCTCAGAAAATGATCAGTTAAAAAATCTTCCCTTTCTTTTTCTAGGGCAAGTACAGCTCTACACAACAGAAAATTGGATTGTTTTCCAAACTATCCCAGTATCGTCATTGTTATACAAACTTAGCTAACTATATATAGAATTCCTTATTCAATGCATTAGTTCTCTTTCCAAAAAAAAAAAATAATTTGTATACTTCAGAGAAAAAAAAGGAAGAACATTTCTCAACACCTAACTGTCACAGACAAAAAATTCACAGCTTCACTAATAAAAATTCGATCTTTTTCCAATCTTGGACAAAAAACTACAGCAAACACTAGCACAAGAAAACTAAACGAAAAAAGCAAATCACAGTATCGTGAAAACAACAGGAGGAATGGCATTAACGGTTTCTCATAATCTTCCCACAAATCATCCTCCCGAATCCACCATCCATTTTTCCTCAGCTCCATTTCCTCCAATACGCTCCTTATCATTAGAATTCTCCTTCGAATTCCCAACTGCCCTCACTTTAAAAACCCATCTCGATTTCGGACCGCACAGTTTCAATCTACTCAAATCGAAGTGAACTCTAATTCGAAACTCAATTGCGTTTGAAAAGATTCAATGCTTCTCCGCATTGGAAATTGCAGTCTACAAAGGAAATTCATGTAAAATGGCTCAAATGATGTGGGAAGAAATGGAGAAAGATGAGGAGATTGGGAGAGAGAGAGAAAGATGGAAAAGTCTATTTAATTGTAATGAATTAGGGGATGATTATCCCACACTTTCTCTCTATTTAATTGAATCTTTTTAATTTTTATTTTGATGACCAATCTTTTCTTGACAGGTGAATTGTGGCATTTGAAGTTCAATAAAGTATTAAAGGTATTTTTCAGCTTCATCCTGGGAGTACTGGCCATTAGCATCGCCCTAACATGCAAAAGACTCAGTAGAGTGATTGGTGGTTTGATAGGGTCCCAAGAATCCCACTTTATATTTATTTTTAGTTTTAACTAAAAGATTACTTAACTTCTCACTCTTCCCTTGGTCTCTCTTGACAAGCTATAAGTTTTGAGTTGTTTACATAATTTAGGAGTACCTGCGATTCTTCTGTTTGCAGGTGTGGATTGCTGGAAGAGTTATAGGGATATTGGCAACTCCTTAATGGTATTGGATCATATCAACTTCCCTCATGATGTTGTTTGAATTTACGATTGTATTCTCTGGGATGAGTTTTTCTTTGATTTTCATTGAACTACTTTGACTGTTGTGGATCGATGTACTCTATGGTGTGGATCTTGAGGTGACCTTAGTTTTCTTACCGTTCACTTGTTTGACACTCAGCCGAGTTTTCTATTTTTACCTCTTGTATGTATGAAAACTATATTGATGACGGATGTAATCCTCATTCCTCATGAGTTGCTTATGTTCAATTGGGGAACATGATTTAGTCATGGGAAGTGCTGATGAGGTAACATAATCACAGAAAAATCTTATCCTAAGAAATCTCACATGGAAACCCTTATGGCCAATTTGTTTACATAGAATACTTAGGAATTTATGGTTATATGACCTCCATCTTCTCAATCATTAATGAAGTAATGACTTTCCTTGGATTTGAATTTCTAGCTAGGTTGATGGCTGGGTATTCAATTCGCAACTTCACTTTATTTAGTTTCCATAAGAGAGAGTTTTATAGATGCTCATTTTTGAAATTCACCTTTGATCATTGTTATTAACAACTTTTGGCATGAATTGCTATGTATTCAATTCCTGTGTTCCTTTTTTTATTTTTTTTGCTTTAAATGGAAAATTGTATTAGAAGAAAGGAGGTGGGTATAAAGAAAAAAAAAAAAAAACAACCCAAAAAACAGAGAGAAGACCAATGATGACATGGCCGGAGAGAGAAGCATAATAGGGCTCACAAACAAAACCAAAAGCTTAATTACAATGGAGTAGACATTCCTAAAAAAAAATGCATAGAACTATGGATGTTCTTGTTAGTAGGAGATCTGTGAGAACCAATGAGGGACTAAAGTTGATCTTTTAGGAGAATTTTGGTTATTGAAAGAAAGGGAAAATTCTCATTAAAGATGGCTTCATTCCTAGAGATCCATGAAGCATATGCAGTGGAGAAGAAGATAGCGATCGGCTAGATTTCTGTTTGCAGTAAGGGAGAACTATAAGTCTGTAGGAGCATTTGACCGGGCTTGAGGGCTGCCTGTAGCTAACAGAGTCCAGGACCATAAAGCTGAAGAGAAGTTGTAGAAAAAGAATAGATGAACATCATTTTCAGCTTCACCTTAATTCCTGTGTACTCCAAACCAAAAGGGCCCTAAGTGATGTTTTAGTAATTAGGTCATACTCATTGGTCTTTAAGTGACTATTCAGAAACAACAAAAAAGCTTTTAACAGTTCTCCGAGTGGGAGTATGTATATGCCTCTTTATATGTTCTCATATGGATCACATATCCTAATAACCCTTTCAAATGTGAGGGCCATACTTGATGTAGAAATGATCAAATAGTAACTTTATGGCTTTTTATACCAAAAAATAAAAATAAAAAAAACTCTGGCTTTGATGTATTCAATGTTTCTTATTTTTATGGTACATCTTCTTGGTAATAACTTTTGATGATGAGATAACTCCTTTTTGTTTTGTGATGAGATAACTCTTTCTTTATTGTGGTGGTGGTTGTTTATGATGATGATAAGTACTGCCATGTGGTCTCTTATATGGCAAAATACATCTGAGTTGTTTGACTTTCAATCACATGCATCCATAGTGAAAGCTGCATTCTGGCCTCTAGCGAAGTTTTAGAATGCATTTGTGCTTCAGAAAGCATTCTGCAAATACAGGAAAATTATTATGATTTTCCATGCAGATCACAGTTTCATTGTTTGTGCAACAGATTTTCCTCATGGAAGAAGAGAAAAAATGAAAGAGTGGATTCTAATTTCCTATGGGAAAACAGAATTCCTCTCAGATAGAAACAGAATTCAGCAGAGAGCAGAAACCTCTCGTGGTTCTTTTTCTTGTTTCTCCTTCACCTAACTTTAGTTTCTGGTAGAACAGAGCATGAGGAGAGGGGAAACCATGCTAGTAGAAATGCTGCAGTAGGAAGTAGAAGGGACCAGCATGTAACTTATGGTATCACATGAAGAATGTACTACATTGAAGAGCAGATTGAGGAGAGTCATTCTAAGATAGCAAATTAACAAGTATGGATAGATAAGAGAAAGCTTTGTAATGGTTGATGATCCTCTTCATAGTTAAAGATTGAATGTTTATTTCTCACCAATATGAACTGGGGTAATTTTGCTAAGTCCTACAATGGCAGTATAGCTAATGGGCAGTTTGCAATTACCCTATGGGCCTCAATTCGGCTTTGGTTTTATTTTTACTTCCTTCTTTTCAAGCGTCTGTTTTGAACTGATTTTGAACCTGGCCATTGATTGTAATTCAATGGATGATTATCACCCTCGCTCTTTCTATTTAACTGAATCCTTATAATCTTCATTTTGCTTACCATTCTTTTCTTTTTAGGTGAAGTTTGGGCTGTGTCATTTCAAGTTTAATAAAGCATTACAAGTACTTGAGCTTCATCCAATGAACATTATTTTTTTATTTATTCTTTTCCTATGGTTTTATCTTTGTGGGTTTTTTTTTTTTTTTTTTTTTTGCGAGAAAAGAATAGTTATAATAATAATCGATGGTTACATTGGGAGTAGGCATATATGCTATGAGCCTCAGTTACATCCAAAAAATATGGTTTGACAGTGAAAGTGTAAATTAACTATAGTTTTCAAAATATGTAACCTTAGGTAGATATCATGAAAAATTAGTCTAGGTCCATGTCGTTCTGACGTGCTTCTGCTTTGTTCCTTCCCCAAAACTTGATTTGGACTGAATCTTTGTGGTGTTTACTTTTGATTTCTGCAGTATCAACTTGGTGTTAATTTATGTAATCTTAGTTTCCTAATTTGATGAATTGTGGCCAAGTTTACTTCACCCATCAAGCTGAGCCCAGTCATTGACTGATTGACATAGCTAGAACATGTCAAAAGACTCGGCTTGAATCACTATGGTGGAGCAAACCGAGTCACATGACTCACTGAGTATTGAAGTATTTTATAAGATAAAAACTATTTCTTGAATTTAATCATGGAATGCTTTTCCTTCTTGGTTCTTTTGTTCTTTCAATTTTCATTTTATTATATTATATTTTCTGAAATTTTATTGGATCATAGCTCACCAACTTGGCACATCTCTGCGTTGTTGACTTCACTCATCAAGGCACTACTGAGTCATTGACATGGGCTCTAGCATTGGCATCAGACTCATGTCAAATTGGTGAAAAATTGAAACTTACAACCGTATAGGCAATATATATATATATATATATCTGTATTAGTGACTTCTGCGAAGAGATATGATTGACATAAGTAGGAAAATATGTATAAATGAAAAAATTGATAATAGGAGAACTTTCCAATGATTATTGTTTTTTTTTTTATATTAACTGCAATAAATTACTCATATGACGTAGATCATAGCCTGGTGGGTAAAGTACTCACTCGCTTTGAAAACTCAGAAATGCTTGAGCTATGGCACACCCATTTTTTGTGTTTCCAAACCCCAAGCTTGCGTCTTTCCCGGTAAAAGCGGCAAAGATTTCTTTGTAAATGACCCTTTTTTTTTTCTTCTCTTAAAGGCCTATTTGTTTGCATTCGAATACACAGAAATTGAATATTCATGGTCATATGAGTTCCACCAAATGGTTTTTCAAGAAGTGAAATGTGAATTATATGAGGTGAGGGGCGAAGGATATAAGATAGCAATATAGATGGGACCGTGCCTTTCCTATGACTTGAATTACTTGTGATGACTGTGTATTGATTTCCTATCATATGTTGATTCACTTCCAATCAAAGGAGAGGTTCTTTGATTGTCATTTTTGTATATTCACCTTGGATCTTCATTTTTAACTACTTATGGCATGAACACCTGTATTCATGTATTCCATGCAAACAAACAGGCCCTTAATGAGTGGGACACTATTGAAACTCATGTATGTATACAAAAATTACAACCAATAATCAAAAGATCATTCATGATCCAATTAGGATCAATCTGAATTTAATAAAAAGTCAATTCAACAAATCAATAAATGTTGTCCTAGAAGTCTTTCTAAAAGAGTATGACTGTGATCTTATAGCCGGTATATCAGCCAATACACATGCAATACGTGTATCATGCCAATTCCATGATTTAACGAGGTAAAATTTTGATATTATTGGCTGATTCAGATTGTTTCTACCAATATTTTAACACTTGGTCCTTAGCACTAACCTGCAATTGGCATAGCTTGGGTGGCTTGAAAGAGTCACAAGAAATAATTACACTTTGTCTACTTGCATACATTTACAGTTTAAATAAAAGATTACCTGACCCTCCAATCCTTGGCTTGGTTTATAGTTATCAAGCTACATGTTTGAATTCTTTCCCTAATTTAGGAGCACTAATGATTTTTTTTCTTTTCAGGTGTGAATAGCTGGAGTCAGATAAAGAATAGTAGGGATCTTTGCACCTTCTTATTGGTCTGGGCAATTCATGGAGTTCAAAAAAAAAAAAAAAAAAACATTCCTTCATGATGTTGTTTGAACTTATGGTTGTGTTTTCTGAGTCGCTTTATTTGGCTTTGGTTTGACTTTGAATTTACTGGTGTAGTTGTGCTGTGTGGATCTTGCTTGTTATCTTTGGTTTGTTCTTATTCACTAGTTTGAAACTTAAATGATTCTCTGTTTTTACCTTCTGTTTGTGAGGAAATTATATAGACCATGGATGTAATCCTAATGACTTGATTATCTTAAGTTGGGGCCCATGATTTAGTCATGGAGAGTGCTGACGAGATGAAATATTTGTGGAAAGTTCATATCCTAAGAAATCTTGCCATGGGCAACTCGTATTGATGTTTTGGTATTATGATGATTAGATCATGGACCATGGTTTTTAATTCAGCCTTCCAAAACCAATGAAAAGCTCTTCTTTTTGTATAAAAGGCTTTCCCTGCCCTGTTTTGAGGGAAGTTAATATATTCTTACTTATCTTACAAAAAAACAAAAAGCCCCACTCTTAACATTTCTGAGTGGTAGCATCTATATACATTTCTGTATGTAATCATTTGGAATACATATGCTAACAACCTATTCAAATGTAAGGGTTGTCTGTTCATTGTAGACATGCAGCTAGCCACTCGATCACTTTATTATTATTATTTTCAGCCATTGTTATTTTTCATAATGTCTTATTTTAATAAGAACTGCTGATGTTAGATAACACTTTTTTCATTAGTTGTTGTTGATGATGATAATGATGATGAAAGTACTACATTGAGGTCTCTTTGTTGTGATGAGACTTGTATAAATTAGCACATCAGCTGGTAGCTCAGTTGGTGAGACATCGCACTTCCATAGGAACAATTGGAGATCAATCCCATGTTGTAGCACTGAAGATGAGAGGCTTGGGTGAGTGCGTGTGAGTTGGGTGTGTGAATACTTTACCTTTAAAAAAACGATTGCATAGAATTTCTTTCTTCTTCTTCTTCTTCTTCTTCTTTTTTTTTTTTTTTTTTTTTTTTTTAACTTTGAATTACGAAGCTGGCCTGTGTCGATCTGATAATGGGTTCACTTAACTGCTTTGGATCATCTCGCAAAGTTTTGCACTAGTTCAACTCTACTCACTAAATGAAAAGCCTGGGAGCAACAGAGAAGCCAATGAATGCCAATAAACATGATTTTTCTAAGTTATTGTTATATCAAAACCATATCCCCAGTTGATATGGTTTCATCAGCTGTACCTCATTAGTTCAAAATTTAGGCACCTGACTGACCATTTAGATGCGCTCAGAATCCTTTGAGAAGAAAACTTAAAATGAGATAGGGCCTTCTTTCTTTTGACTTGTTTTTTCCCTTTCCACTGTATTTCATTTAAATAGATTTCAGTGTGCAGAGTTTCCTTACATAGAGAATCTACTGAATCATATAATAAAACATCCCAGGCCAACCCGCAGATAGTCTTATGCAGATTGGAGTCATCCTTAATTATCTCATCTTGATAATACTCGTTGGATGTGTGCTGATGTGTATTGTGTTGACTAGTCAACCTCCTTTATATACTTATGAGACTTGTGGGTCATCCATACAATGGATAAACCATTGATCATGGACATGTGGGGTCCAGCTTGATTCATGATCTTGTAGAAAATTGGATTGCAAAGAATTTTCGAGTTAAGTCTTGTTTCAAACAATTTTCATCTACCTAATTGGGTATGCATTAAATCAATTGTCTAGATCAACAAAACATTAGTTTCACATACATACAGACTAGTGCTGAAGTACAATGGCAAAACCTGGCTGCTACTTGGATCTTTTGAACACGGCTGCACTGCATTCAGAGTGGTTTAAAAGTATCTGAATCTGAAAATTAAAAAAAAAAAGTCTTTTTTTCTGCTAGGTTGCAAAGATTTATAGAAAAGGGAGAGAGGAGATACAAGGCGTGGAAAACAGCATCCAAATACAAGGGAATACCAAAGGCCAAAGGGAAGAAAACAAAAAAGGTATGGGGTCACATCCAGCCCAATGCAAGGGATCTGCTGCAGAATGGCGCCAAAATAAATCCTGCAGCAAACAAATATGGTACTCCTGAAAGTGTCAAAAAATCCATTGGTCTCGGTTTCATAAGACGGTGTAAGGTACAACATCTGAAAATGACGAATGATGGAAGCACACTGCACATGGCATTTTCTCCATGTGGATTCTCCTTTAATAGAGTTTCTCCCCAATGACCCTCTAAATCTACACTTTCTCCATAATTTTCATAAAAAAAGAATCTAAAGCCGACCCAAGCTGACCTGCCGACCAACCTTAGTTTTACTTAGTAATTAAGCGACCAAGCTCTGTTTGTTTTTAGGAGCTATGCCTTTGGTTTTGCATCTTTGTGATGCTGGAAAAAGCATTAGAAGGGAAATCAAAGACGCCTTTCTAAGGAACTATGGTCTATTGAAACCTATCCATGACCAATGCCCCTCCCAAAGGCCACAACTGGGTGTACCTGGACTATTCTTCTTCTCCTTCCAAGAGACAGCAAGTAAAATGAACGAATGATTACAATACAGTGAGTTGATTATCAATTCCAACAATTGTGTGGATAATGCACAGATTTTCCAAGCCACTCGATTATCCACAGCTAAATAATCAGTTTACACCAATGTCCATGTGGCCGAACATGGATTATCCACGTTAAATAACCAGCTTAGGCCAGAACAGAGGCTTGGCTTTTTGCAGGTTTGGGTTTAATGGGGGACTCTGCGTCCACCAGGCAAGTTAAAAATCACTTAATAAGTATGTTTCAAGTATAGAATGCATGTAAAAAATTGCTCATCATCAATTATCATCCTCATAATAGAATATAGAAGCAAATGCATCAATAGCAATCTTACACTCTAAAGTCAAGCCAGCAAAACCCGGCGGAAAACCTCGTTGGCTGGGGTACTAAAGAAAAAAAAAATGTCTTACAAGGAAAACCTCGCTGGATTTCACTGAAAATGAGGATAGACCGTGTCATCTATCCACTGACTGGGGGAGGTTGAATCAGGCAGTTTCTGCTCAATCCAGTGATCCAGTGGGTTTTCGAAATTTTGACCTCCAAAGCAAAAGTGCCAAATAACTCTCAACACGAAAATTCTATCAAGGGCCTGTTTGGTAATTTTACTAATATAGTCAAGTAAAGTGAAGTAAAGTTAAACATCCCATCAAAAGCACTTTTCCAAAAAATTCCCTCCATCTTTTCCAAAAAAAAGTAAAAAAGCAACCACATTTACTCACTAAAAATTAAAAAAAAACTCCATTTTCTCAAACAAAAAGTCAAAAATATTCCATTCTAAACAACTAAAAACAAAATACCATCATAACTCACTTATATTTTATTCATTATTTTTGTTTCACTTCACTCCACTTTATTTTAAAAGTAAATTACCAAACAGCCCTAAAGGAAAAGTTAACAAAAATTTTAAAGGGCATTTGAGGCATGTTCCATTCAAGTTTTTGTAGATTTCTCCCATGGAAGTAATCACAAGAACAACATTATACCACCCATTTCTATTATGACACAAAGAAAGGTTTTGTCAAAGATTATTGTAGTACTATTCCCTGTTATTTTCCCTCAAAAAGTAAGCTGAGTCAAACCCGCAATCATATTGGTTGCAGCAAAGAGCACCTTCCAACTGTACTAAGGGCTCGTGTCAAATAGTCGCCTAAATGGAAGGGGAGCCTTACTTGAGAATGAATAGATGTTCACTAGGGATAAATTCACATGCAGCTCAATAAAGCAGCTCTTCATAGACAGGATCCACACTACATCCCCACTTGCCATCGTACAGATCCAAAAGCTTCTCAGCAGGTGTCACTCCTGCCATTAATACAGACATCGATTAGAAACTTAGCCCATGAATGGATCAATCCACACTCAAAGCATAAACAAGTCACATTCTCCCTAGTTCATTTCAACAAAGGGAGATTCTAAAAGCACCCCCTTCTAATGCTGTACACACCCACATCTCATTGTGTGAACCGTGATTTTTCACTGCTCATACAAAGAGATGTGGGTGTGCACAGCACATAATGGGGGTGCATTTAGAATCACCCTTCAACAAATCATTACAGTTTCGTTCATGGCAATTGATTATAGAAAGAACGGTGGAATTTGTCCATACGGTGTGTATTTCTAGAAGCTAGAGTCACTTTCTGGCTGAATTTACTGGACGGTTGGATCGACTGTGTACCGATCCGAATGGACTGTTAATCATTAAAATTTTGAGGGCCAGATGGAGATGATAGAAACCACGGTCGGGGCTAGTTTTTTGCAAAGAAGAGTTCGATGTTGTTCTTTGGTTTTTAATAGCTTTCTGTGAAATAATCTCAGGCTTAAACCCAACCATGAGGTACGTATTGTATTTATAGTATAAAGTTAAAGTTTATAAGTTTTGATTTAAGGGGATTTAACCGGAATAAACAGATTAGGTGACCACCATACCGAAAAGGTAATTTTAAGTGCCCTTGCACCAAATGAGTCATTTTGCCCGAAAACGTTTTTTTTTTTTTTTTTTTACATTCTCTACTAGGGTCCCTATCGAGCTTCATTTGCAATGTTAAGGGTCGGTTGAGGCCCAGCAGTCCATCATAACCTTCACAAAACTCCCATTTACTTTGTTTGTATGGTCTAAATCGACCTTTATTTGTAATGTTAAGGGTCGACTCCCATTTACTTTGTTTGTAGGGTCTCAATCGACCTTTATTTGTAATGTTAAGGGTCGACTCCCATTTACTTTGTTTGTAGGGTCTCAATTAACCTTTATTTGTAATGTTAAGGGTTTTTATCGACCCTACGTATAAGATTATAAATGTACGAAACTCATCCCTCATTCCCTTTTCTTGAAAAAAAAACGACCATCCTTGACTTGCTTCCTCTCCATAGGATATTCCCACCTCTAGAAGACCATTAAAGCCACATGCCGTTGTTTGGTGGAGAACATTATAGTATATAAGCTATTGTTAGGGGCAGACCAATGAAAATGTGGACTTTGTACTTTTTCCTAAAACATGATTTTTTACTTTTTAGAAACTCTTTTCATAATTCTTAGTTCCATGCTCGATGGAGGACCGCTGAGAACCATTGTGAATACGCCTGGCAGCTGATGTGGAGTTGTAGTCGACGCTGAGGAAAAAGAATGAAACAAACAAGAGAGTAAATCGGGCTTCTAAACCCTAAAATGTACGAACGAGTTGAATGCAAGGTCTCTAGGGAACCTTAACATTAAAATAAAATAAAAAAAGTCGATAAGGACCCTAGTAGAGAATGTTAAAAAAAAAATTACATTTTCAAGCAAAATGATTAATTTGGTGCAATGGCACTTAAAATTACCTTTTGGGTATGGTGGTCACCTAATCCCTTTTTTTGCGTAAAATCCCCTTGAATTAATGAAGTTTTTAATTTACCCAAAAAAATGAATGACAATATACTGTTAGTGGATTTGAACTGGGCCTTTCCCATATGTCAGCCCTATTCCTCACACCCTTTGAAATATGATTTTTCCCCCATACAACACGAACCCATACAACACGAAGCTGTGTAACACTTCTTTCAATTTTCATCATAGGGCACACATATTGATCAACCGACCATTCAAGATGAATTCTATCCCTCCAATCATACTAAGTGCTCACCTTCTTTGTGCTGGCAACATTTGCTCATACTTTTTGGTCTTAAAAAAGTGGACCTATGATTCGAGCTTATCACTTTTCCGTGTACATCAACAAAAAAGTTTTCATTCTTGAAAAAAAGAAAAGAAACAAAGGATAAAGTCAACAATGTTGCATTAGTGTTATCAGTTATCACTCAATCAGTGGATCCCACTCATTATGGAAGAGCGGTATTTGGACAATAAAAGAGTGTCATTGATTAGTGATTACATGGAAAAACCCACACATTTGTTTGGCAACTATACTAATAGAGTCAAGTAAGGTAAAGTCCCAATTTCTTAAAAAAAAAGTCCTATTAAAAATACTTTAATTCAAAATTTTCACCATATTTTTTTAAAAAAAGTAAAAAAGTAACCTCATTTCTCCCAAAAAAAAAAAAAAGAACTCCACAATTTAGTACAAAAAGTCAAAAAGATTCCATAATAATCAACTAAAAATAAAATACCATCATAACTCACTTATATTTTATTCTTTCTTCGAAATAATTTATACTCTACTCAACTCCATTAGTAAAGCCCCAAAAGTTTTCTACTTTTTTTTTCACTTTGTTTTTTTATCACAAAAGACGAGTTGCTGAGCAAGCTCTGCTCCCTTGTTGAAGAACTTCGGGTTGACGAGGGAAAAGAAATAGAGTTGGCAAAAGCCCATTTGACCAATCAATCTAGCCCGACTCAACCTGTACATTACCCGTACAACACGACCCGCATAATATATGGGTCAGCCGCGGGTCAAGCTTTTTTTAACCCGCATTTAAACGGGTGGGGTTAGGGTTAGCACGTTTGACCCGCGTGACCCACATAACCCATTTATTCTTTTCTTACAGCTAAAACTTATACTCAATACTTAATTTTATAAAAAAAAAAAACTTATTTTATTTTTATTAATTTTGTTATTCTATTTCTATAGTTACTATTTTAAAAAATGTATGCTACACTCATTGTATAAATAATTCCTTCTTTTTCTTTTTTCTGAAGTAAAACCTTTGTCAACTTAGTCGAGAATACTTTTGCATGCTCTTCTCTCGTATGAGGATTATGGATATGAAAAGAATACAATGGATATGAGATAAATAAAATAAAATAATTAAGGAACAACTCAGTTCATGCTAGTTTTCACAATATTTTTCCTTATGCCGGCACAAGCCAAAGAGAATTGTGAATTATGGCATAATGACACATGCCTCGGCCTAAAACTTCAACGCAACATCAGTTAAGCCTATGTCTGGTTTAAAATCGTATACGAAATAAATTAACATTATACTTATCAGAATCCAGACAAAGCTTGTCCATATTGCCTATCATGATAGGTTTTAATTTGCACCAATAGGATTTAGAAAGTTAAGGATTGTTTTGTTAGATCTTATCATATCTTTACAAATTAATGCATCCATTTGGGCATAATTTAAACTTTGTGAACCGTTAATGTCTTAGATGATTGTTAATCAATTTAGCTTTGGTCACGAGTTATGTGGGTCAACCCGACCAGCAGTAACCCAGTACGGTTATGTCGGTTCATGTGGGTTCGGCCAGATTAACCTGCAGAGAGTGCGTGCGGGTTATGACTTTCTGATATATTTAATAAGCGGGTCAGATACGATTTAGCATTTAATAAACGAATCCGACCCGTTTAGTCCATCCGGACCGGTTTACCACCAACGGGGGTAAAAAAGCGAAAGTGGTGGAAATTGAGGGTGTCACTTTTCTCCACTAGTTCATTTCCATCCAATTTCTACGCGGCTTTTTTCTACGCGTCCAAAAGCCACCAACTGATAAATCTATTTTGGTCAGTGTGAATGGTTGAAATAAAAACCATTGAGCGGCCCACAAATACTATTTTGATCGTTCCAGAAGCATAATGGGTATGAATATGATCCATTGACTCGGACTGCATAATGGATGAGCCCCACCAGGCACATTACGGGTGGGGCCTACTACCATGTCCAGAAGTGCAGTCATACTCGATGTGAGGTGATAACTCCAAAATGATATTATAGGCAATGGAAGAAAATCCAAACGCACCGCACATGACGCTGTCTCCCACCAAATTTCGTCCAAATGCCCCAATTATGGATGTAAATAGTCTCGATTCTCCAATTAGTTGGACGTTTAAAACTCTTAAAAATTAGTTTTGGATTAGTCTCCAATAAGTAAATGCGTCCGGCCTTATTCCTCCTTGGTACGGACCCATAGATTTGAGGCCAGACATGTTTTCTCAATTTTTGAGAATTTTTTTAAAAAAAATTAGACTTCTTTTTTCATATAATTTTCTATCTAGACCCAAACATAACTTAGATCCGGACCCGTCCCATATGCAAAATCGATTCCGATTTCATCATCTGATTAATAATCCCGATTCCGATTCGACCTTCTTATTAATGATTCAGGTTCCAGGACCACCATGAACCTGGATCGGAACCAACCCGTTTACAGCCCTACCCTCAATATTAAGACTCGTTTGTATGGAAATGTTCCAAAGGCATTTTTGAGACTGCAAGATTTTACCTTTTTATTTGTATTGGATTATATTGGAATTAAATCCATAGAAAGTCAAGTCAAATGAGCTCTACAAAAGGATTCTTAAAAAGGCCTGAGGTTTGGGCAGCCATGCCCCCCAAATTCCATATTACACCTAAATTTTAATTTAAATCTCCCAAATGATACATGATTTGAATGACTAGGATAATAGCGAAAGGGAGGTTATCTTGTGATCTTTTTTTATCTTGCTTGGGTATAATAATCATTTTCACACATTCACCCTAGGAGTTGTGTTAGGCGATCAAATTCTTGGAGACTCATCATCAATTTTTCATTCATGAAAAATCCATAATGTTTGGCCATAATAAATCCCCGGTGAATTGGGCAATAGAAAATCATCACTTTTGAGGATTTTCATATCTGACCTTGACCTCCCATTTTCCCGGATGTAGTTATTTAATTTTAACAATTCTCAGTAAAATAACTCACTAGCTTAAACACACTTTTGAGGATTTTCACATCCGACCTCCCTTTTTCTCATGGATAATATTTTAGTGATATACATACTGTAGAATTTCTTGAGATTAAATTCAGATGGGTAAAAATTCGATGAGAGTGAAAGTAATCGTCCTGTCAAATCATGGGAAATGAGGGTCTGAAAAGTGTGCTTTAGCTCGTATGAGAGCAAGTCTCATCAGTCAAAAATGGGCTACGTATTTACTTGAACGAGTCTTCTGCACTTGACGGTCTCAAAAGCCAAAAGCGATATGCAGATAATTGGAATAAGGCGAGTGGCCCATAATCATTATTTCACCCGTACCATACAAATAATGCACAATGGCCCATGTAACTAGGACATCACATGGATGAGCCCCACAACTCACAAGCCTACACCAATGGGGCCACCATATTTATTGGCCACATGCATTGGCAGACAGAAGCACAGGGCTGTCAGTCTCCGTGCACCATACTACTCAAGCACTTCAAAGACAATAATGTAACGTGCCAGGGTATCTAAGATTAGCAGATGGAGCTCTACACTTGGACGCTTTTCCTGTGCGTGCTGACGCCATTACCCATTGGTTTCTGCACCAATTACCAAAAAGTAAAGATATATTTCCAGAAGTTTCATCTAAAGTATCATTTTTTTCGATGTACTATAAAACTTAGTGCCTATTCGAAAGATTGATAATTTACTCTCTCTCTCTCGTATATCTTGTGGCTAATCCTCACTCTTCTTATCAGAATGGGTCTCATATCCATGTAATTTCATAGAAGTAAATTATTTTTTTAAAAAGTTGAACGAAAATAAAAAGAATTATTTCTTTAAATGATTAAATAATAAAGGCAATCATGTGTGTTATTGTGATAATTTATGTCACGTTCGTTTTTTACGTAGGGGAAAGTAACAGCTGTATGAGATACTTTTGCTTGGCAAATGTAAGGGCGGGAAAGCTTTTGCTTGGAAAATGTAACATCCGGAAAGCGTTTGCTTTATTCAAGCAAAAGTGTCTCTTTCCCTCAATTCAATTTCTCCCCATCTTTTTTTACCATAAGTAATTTCCTCTTATTTTACACGGACTGGTTCTAGTGAAGATCAGGCTCGCAAGATTTGTGAGAATTGCAATTAGTAATCTCTTTAGATTTTTTCTAATTAATAATCGAAGTCCTTTTTTATATAAATATTCTCCTTATATGCTAGATGCAGCCGAATTTCACTTTAATAAGAGTTTACTTCATTTTAAAATTAATTAACTATATGTAAAACATACAAATAAAGTATAAATATTCATATATATATATATATATTTTATACATTATTAAAATGAGCCAATGTTTAGTGGGATAGACTGTTAATGAAGTTATATTAGGCCACATCAACCCCAAGGGGTAGTTCAGTTAGCCTAGGATCACGGTTTGCATCCGGACATTGTGAGTTCGAAACTGTACTACCACACTGGGACCACGGAAGAGTTTTACCCGGCTTTTTCTCTTTGACCCGTCGGGATTATTCTGGTCCCAAAAGACTGGAAACCTGCGTTATCAAAATATATATATATATATATATATATATTAGGCCACATCTCATTATAATGGAGAATAATTTACATTAGACGGTTTATATTTTCCAAATGAGTGAGCCTTCTTGTGGGTCTGAACCTCAAAGAATATGGACTGGGTGTGCCCTTCTTCGCTTTTCTAATAAGCAACAGACGTTCATAATCATACAGTCGCCGGGAATTATCAATTTTGTGCTTTGAATTGTTGGTTTAGTGCAGACCAAGCAAAACTAATGTGCTTTGAATTATTTGTTCAATGTTAAAACCATAAAGCATAAATCTACTGTGCTCTTCTCCCAAAATAGAAAAGAGAACACAATACGCACTCTGCTTATCATTATTATCATTTTTTCTTGTATTTCATCTATGAGGCTAGGTCCATCTTTTTCAAAAAAACGTCAAACAGCCACCACTGTTTTCCACTAAATTTTTTTTCTACAGGGTACCCTACCCATGTGAGAAACTGAGAAGATTCCTTCTAGTTTTTACTTCAGCTGTCGGCTGAATCACAGCCAAACGCGTTATAACCGTTGGATGCCATTAAGCTTTATGTAGTGCCTTTACGTTTTAATAATTGAATCACTAATGCTGATCCCTGATCATTTACTTGTTCTTTCTGAGTCTCTTCATAAGCAGGGGTCAACACAAGTCTTGCAAACCTTTCCCAATTACTTCCTTCTAGCTCTAGCTTGACTGTATCTCCTATATGCCATAACTCAGATCCCATTCATAATATCTCTCACAAGCGGTTTGGGAAAACAGCAAATCCGAAGCAAAGTTCTGAGTACCTCCTCTTTGCTACATTCTGATCAGGTATGTATCATATTTCTAAATTTTCCTACTTCGTTGCAACCCATGAGAACTCAGTTTCCTTCTCTTTCTATTTTGTAGTACATGTATGGGGAGTATGCAGTTCTTTATACTCCTTTGTGTTTGAAAAATAGGATTATTTGTTCTTAAGCGTGTTCCTTGATTGTCCCAAAGCTGTAACTCGGCTAATAGGATATTTGGTAGTTAGAACTTAGAAGTGCATGGAAATATATGGAAATAGCCATTTTCAGATTCAAAGTGCTGATTGATGTCATCTATTTCAGTTTCTTGGACATAAGAATACAGAGACATATTTTTCAACTTCAAAAGATTTTCAACGTGTAAGAGAAATATAATTGGATTTTAATAAAACCCATCATTTTAAAATATCCTTTGAATTTTTAACAACCATCTAAAGTGTAATATTTTAAGAAGTGAAAACGCTATATAAAAACATCTAGGCTGGCAGTGCCTGGCACCCTTCCAGTCATCTTTGTTAAGGAATAGTCAGATAAATTCAGATCAGTTCAGTTCCTATCAGATAAATTCAGATCAGTTCAGTTCCTATTATATAGGCTGAATATTTGTAATTAGTTACTTTACTTATGTTTAGCAAATAGTTAGAGAGAATATCTCTGATAAGTTAATTACTTTGTAAGCTCTACTTAAACAGGTGTTCTCACCTAAAGATAAAACACACAATTATTAAAACCATCTCTCTAAGTTTTCATGGTATCAGAGAGCCTGATCCAGTAGACCACAAATATATATTTTTTTCCATCAACTTTCGGCAGATATTCTTCTTTGCTTTCAATGGCTGCCCACAACAATATTATTCCGAATGATGGTGAACCCACTCGCCCTTTCATCATCGTTCAATTCACCAATGCTATCAAACTCATTCCCACAAATTATATAACCTGGAAAGCACAGATCAAGTCAACTCTAGTTGGGTATGGCCTATTCAAATTTTTGGATGGCACCCACCTTGCACCACCGAAGACGATCACCACCAACAATGTTGCAGCTCCAAATCCGGCCTATGCGACCTGGATGCGGCAAGATCAGTTGCTTTATGGGGCGCTTGTAGGCACACTGGCCTCCACTGTGGCGCCTTTGATCACACAAGCGGAAACCTCCCATGAAGCCTGGAAGATCCTTGAAGATACGTATGCTAACCCTTCACGGGGGCATACTAATCTGCTCAAGGAAAAACTCAAAACCATGACCAAAGGCACTCAATCAGTGTCTGAGTTCATGCAACAAGTCAAAGGATGCGCTGATCTCTTAGCCTCCCTTGGCAAGAAACAAGATCCTGAGGATATCATTGACTTTGTTTTAAAGGGGCTAGATTCCTCTTTTCAATCAGTCATTGATGGTGTCCATGCTCGGGACACAACAATCAAGTTTGAAGAGCTTCACGAGAAGCTTATCAACAAAGAACTCCAAAACAAATTGGCTGCACCGCTAAGCCATGCTCCAGCATCAGCAATGATGATGCAAACAAAGCCCAACAAAAACAAGCAGAAGGCATCATACCCACCGTCAAACTGGTCGCCGCCGCCTCCTCCATCCTCGCCTGGCAATCACCGCCACCATATCAACCAGCCCCGCCTCAACCTCGGCCCTTCAAGCCATTCCAAGGGCGATGTCAATGGTGTAGAGAGACTGGCCATGTTGTTGGGCTTCTGTCCTCTATTCCGCCAAACAGCGCCTCACCTTCGCCCTCCCCCACAGGTTCGCCCTCCCTATAACCCTTCATCCCAGCCCCAAGCCCAAAACAATATGATCCAACCGTCCACTCAACCATGGCTTGTTGACAGTGGTGCCTCGCACCATGTTACAAACGACCTCCAAAACCTAAGCCTTCACTATCCATATGCAGGTCCCGACGAGCTAATTGTGGGAAATGGTAAAGGTTTACAAATTTCAAAAGTTGGGAAATTTGAGCTTTCTTCTGCAACCAAAACTCAGATCAGTTCAGTTCCTATCAGATAAATTCAGATCAGTTCATGCATTCACCAACCACAACACACTGGAGTGCCCTTAAACGCCTACTTCGCTACATCAAAGGCTCGGCGGAAAAAGGTATCATCATTAACAAACATGACTCTCCTTTGTCGTTACATGGTTATTCCGATGCGGATTGGGCAGGAGACAAGGACGATTATATATCCACAACTGGGTATCTCATCTACCTTGGTCGCACACCAATCTCCTGGAGGTCGAGGAAACAAACATCGGTCGCACGATCGTCTACTGAAGCCGAATACAGGGCATTGGCAGACTCCAGTTGTGAACTTCTGTGGGTAACTTCGCTGTTGAATGAGTTAGGGATCCTATTGAAAACACAACCGGTGTTGTACTGTGACAACATGGGGGCAAAAAGTCTGAGTGCTAATCCTGTTTTTCACTCCCGGATGAAACACATTGCATTGGCGTTCCATTTTGTCCGAGAACAGGTTCAAACCGGCTCATTACGGGTGTCGTTTGTCTCTACGGAGGACCAGTTAGCTGATGTCCTCACGAAGCCGTTGCTCCGCCAACGGTTTCACACACTCATTGACAAGCTAGGACTCTCCTCACCTGTGTCCTGCTTGAGGGGGCATGTTAAGGAATAGTCAGATAAATTCAGATCAGTTCAGTTCCTATCAGATAAATTCAGATCAGTTCAGTTCCTATTATATAGGCTGAATATTTGTAATTAGTTACTTTACTTATGTTTAGCAAATAGTTAGAGAGAATATCTCTGATAAGTTAATTACTTTGTAAGCTCTACTTAAACAGGTGTTCTCACCTAAAGATAAAACACACAATTATTAAAACCATCTCTCTAAGTTTTCAATCTTAACGTTAGAATATCAAAATGAAAATGCAACAATGAAAGATGTGCTCACCATCTTACGTGGCCCACCATCCCTATTTTCATTTTATCATCATGGGTCGTCTGGTCACACAGCACATCACATCTCATTGACAAATCCCATCAGCCCCGTCTCTTCACGTGGTAGTTTTTCTCCCCTCACGCATGTGAGTTCTCACTCTCTATGTGTAGGGGTTCTCTCTTAATACACGTGAGTTTCGAGAGGTCACAACTCACAACTCCGTTATCCGGGATACCAAAAATAAAATATTTACATATTACTAAT
>QPKB01000009.1:5777418-5788758 GCA_003546025.1 Camphora micrantha | reverse complement strand
TCAGAACCCAAACAAAGCTTGTCCATATTGCCTATCATGATAGGTTTTAATTTGCACCAATAGGATTTAGAAAGTTAATGATTGTTTTTTCAGATCTTATCATATTTTTACAAATTAACGCATCCGTTTGGGTCGAATTTAAACTTTGTGAACGGTTAATGTTTTAGATGATTGTTAATCAATTTAGTTTTAGTTATGAGTTATGTGGGTCAACCCGATCCACAATAACCCACAATGGTTATGTCGATTCATGTGGGTTCCGTCGGATTAACCTGCAGAGAGTGCGTGCGGGTTATGACTTTCTGATATATTTAATAAGCGGGTCAGATACGATTTAGCATTTAATAAACGAATCTGACCCATTTAGTCCAACCGGACCGGTTTACCACCAACCGGGGTGGGGGGGGAGCAAAAGTGGCGAAAATTGAGGGTCACTTTTCTCCACTAGTTCTTTTCCATCCAATTTCTAAGCGGCTTTTTTCTACGCGTCCAAAAGCCACCAACTAATAAATCTATTTTGGTCAGTGTGAATGGTTGAAATAAAAACCATTGAGTGGCCCACAATTACTATTTTGATCGTTCCACAAGCATAATAGGTATGAATATGATCCATTGACTCGGACTGCATAATGGATGAGCCCCACCATGCACATTACGGGTGGGGCCTACAACCGTGTCCAGAAGTGCAGCCATACTCGATGTGAGGTGATTACTCCAAAATGATATTATAGGCAATGGAAGAAAATCCAAACGCACCGCACATGACGCTGTCTCCTTGTGATGTGACTCCCCACCAAATTTCGTCCAAATGCCCCCAATTATGGATGTAAATAGTCCCGATTCTCGAATTAGTTGGACGTTTAAAACTCTTAAAAATTAGTTTTGGATTATTCTTCAATAAGTAAATGCGTCCGGCATTATTCCTCCTTGGTACGGACCCATGAATTTGAGGCCAGACAAGTTTTCTCAATTTTTGAGAATATTTTTAAAAAAGTTAGACTTCTTTTTTCATATAATTTTCTATCTAGATCTAAACAGGGCTTAGATCCGGACCTGTCCCATATACAAAATCGATTCCGATTTCATCATCTCATTAATAATTTTGGTTCCGGTTCCACCTTCTTATTAATGATTCAGGTTCCAGGACCACCATGAACCTGGACCAGAACAAACCCGTTTACAACTCTACCCTCAAAATTAAGACTCGTTTGTATGGAAATGTTCGAAAGGCATTCTTGAGATTGCAAGATTTTACCTTTTTATTTGTATTGGATTATATTGGAATTAAATCCATAGAAAGTCAAGTTAAATCAGCACTACAAAAGGATTCTTAAAAAGGCGTGAGGTTTGGGCAGCCATGCCCCCCAAATTCCATATTACCCCTAAATATTAATTTAAATCTCCCAAATGATACATGATTTGAATGTCTAGAATAATAGCAAAAGAGAGGTTATCTTGTGATCTTTTTTTTATCTTGCTTGGGTATAATAATCATTTTCGCACATTCACATTAGGCGATCAAATTCTTGGAGACTCATCATTAATTTTTCAATCATGGAAAATCCATAATGTTTGGCCATAATAAATCCCCGGTGAATTGGGCAACAGAAAATCATCACTTTTGAGGATTTTCATATCTGACCTTGACCTCCCATTTTCTCAGATGTAGTTATTTAATTTTAACAATTCTCAGGAAAATAACTCACTGGCTTAAACTCACTTTTGAGGATTTTCATATCCGACCTCCCATTTTCTCATGAATAATATTTTAGTGATATACACACTGTAGAATTTCTTGAGATTAAATTCATGGATGGGTAAAAATTCGATGAGAGTGAAATTAATCGTCCTGTCAAACCATGGGAAATGAGGGTCTGAAAAGTGTGCTTTAGCTCGTATGAGAGCAAGTCTCATCAGTCAAAAATGGGCTACGTATTTATTTGAACGAGTCTTCTGCACTTGACGGTCCCAAAAGCCAAAAGCGATATGCAGATAATTGGAATAAGGCGAGTGGCCCATAATCATTATTTCCATGTAAACTTTTTGGTCCCTACAGCCCAAAAGTATACCATACATTTTTTCAGCCGTAATGCACAATGGCCCATTTAACTAGGACATCACATGGATGAGCCCCACAACTCACAAGCCTACACCAATGGGGCCACCATACTACATTGACAGCCAGAAGGACAGGCTTATTGGCCACATGCATTGACAGACAGAAGCACAGGGCTGTCAGTCTCCGTGCACCATACTACTCAAGCACTTCAATGACAATAGTGTAAGGTGCAAGGGAATCTAAAAGATTAGCAGATGGAGCTCTACACTTGGACGCTTTTCCTGTGCGTGCTGACACCATTACCCATTGGTTTCTGCACCAATTACCAAAAAGTAAAGATATATTTCCAGAAGTTTCATCTAATGTATCATTTTTTTCGAACTTAGTGCCTATTCCAAAGATCGATAATTTACTCTTTCTCTTATATCTTGTGGCTAATCCTCACTCTTCCTATCAGAATGGGAGGGAATTTTTGATCCGACCCATCCTTTGGGTTGGTCACATTTTCATGTAATTTCATAAAAGAGAAATATTTTTTTAAAAAGTTGAAGGAAAATAAAAAGAATTATTTTTTAAATGATTAAATAATAAAGGCAATCATGTGTGTTATTGTAATAATTTATATCATGTTCGTTTTTTTTATGAAAGGGAAAGTAACAGCTGTATGAGATACTTTTGCTTGGAAAATGTAAGGGCTGGAAACTTTTGCTTGGATGTAACGTCGGGAAAGCATTTTGCTTTATTCAAGCAAAAGTGTCTCTTCCACTCAATTCAATTTCTTCCCATCTTTTTTTTTACCATAAATAATTTCCTCTTATTTTAGACGGACTGGTTCCAGTGAAGATCAGGCTCGCAAGACTTGTGAGAATTGCAATTAATAATCTTTTTAGATTTTATCTAATTAATGATCTTAGTCCCTTTTGATATAAATATTCTCCTTCTATGCTGGATGCAGCCGAATTTTCCTTGTAATAAGAGTTTACTTTACTTTAAAATTAATTAACTATATGTAAAACATACAAATAAAGTATAAATATTCATATATATATATATATTACACATTATTAAAATGAGCCAATCTTTAGTGGGATAGACTGTTAATGAAGCTATATTAGGCCACATCAACCCCAAGGGATAGCTCAGTTAGCCAAGGATCATGGTTTGCACCCGGACGTTGTGGGTTCGAAACTGTTCTACCACACTGAGGCCACGGGAGAGTTTTACCCGAATTTTTCTCCTTTGACCCGTATGGATTATTCTGGCCCAAAAAACTGGGAACCTGCGTTATCAAAAAAAAAAATATATATATAAAATATATATATTAGGCCACATCTCATTATAAAGGAGGATAATTTACATTAGACGGTTTATATTTTCCCAATGAGTGAGCCTTCTTGTGGATCTGAACCTCAAAGAATATGGACTGGGTGTGCCATTCTTCGCTTTTCTAATAAGCAAGGGACGTTCATAATCATACAGTAACCGGGAATTATCAATTTTGTGCTTTGAATTGTTTTTAGTGCAGACCAAGCAAAACGAATGTGCTTTGAATTATTTGTTCAATGGTAAAACCATAAAGCATCAATCTACTCTGCTCTTCTCCCAAAATAGAAAAGAGAACACAATACGCACACTGCTTATCATTATTATCATTTTTTCTTGTATTTCAGCTATGAGGCTAGGTCCATCTTTTTCAAAAAAACGTCAAACAGCCACCACTGTTTTCCACTAATTTTTTTTTCTACAGGGGTACCCTACCCATGTGAGAAACTGAGAAGATTCCTTCTAGTTTTTACTTCAGCTGTCAGCTGCATCACAGCCAAACGCGTTATAACCGTTGGATGCCATTTAGCTTTATGTAGTGCCTTTACGTTTTAATAATTGAATCACTAATGCTGATCCCTGATCATTTACTTGTTCTTTCTGAGTCTCTTCATAAGCAGGGGTCAACACAAGTCTTGCAAACCTTTCCCAATTACTTCCTTCTAGCTCTAGCTTGACTGTATCTCCTATATGCCATAACTCAGATCCCATTCATAATATCTCTCACAAGCGGTTTGGGAAAACAGCAAATCCGAAGCAAAGTTCTGAGTACCTCCTCTTTGCTACATTCTGATCAGGTATGTATCATATTTCTAAATTTTCCTACTTCGTTGCAAGCCATGAGAACTCAGTTTCCTTCTCTTTCTATTTTGTAGTACATGTATGGGGAGTATGCAGTTCTTTATACTCCTTTGTGTTTGAAAAATAGGATTATTTGTTCTTAAGCGTGTTCCTTGATTGTCCCAAAGCTGTAACTCAGCTAATAGGATATTTGGTAGTTAGAACTTAGAAGTGCATGGAAATATATGGAAATAGCCATTTTCAGATTCAAAGTGCTGATTGATGTCATCTATTTCAGTTTCTTGGACATAAGAATAGAGAGACATATTTTTCAACTTCAAAAGATTTTCAACGTGTAAGAGAAATATAATTGGATTTTAATAAAACCCATCATTTTAAAATATCCTTTGAATTTTTAACAACCATCTAAAGTGTAATATTTTAAGAAGTGAAAACGCTATATAAAAACCTCTAGGCTGGCAGTGCCTGGCACCCTTCCAGTCATCTTAACGTTAGAATATCAAAATGAAAATGCAACAATGAAAGATGTGCTCACCATCTTACGTGGCCCACCATCCTACGTGGCCCACCATCCCTATTTTCATTTTATCATCATGGGTCGTCTGGTCGCACGGCACATCACATCTCATTGACAAATCCCATCAGCCCCGTCTCTTCACGTGGTAGTTTTTCTCCCCTCACGCATGTGAGTTCTCACTCTCTATGTGTAGGGGTTCTCTCTTAATACACGTGAGTTTCGAGAGGTCACAACTCACAACTCCGTTACCCATCCGGGATACCAAAAATAAAATATTTACATATTACTAATTTTATATTTAATTAAATTTTACTCATCCAATTTAATTTAGTTTGACAATAGCTAATGGGTCGGGTCGGATATAAAGGACACCTTTTGGATTCAACTTGATCCATGTATTTTTAATGACATGGTAAAAATTAACCTGGTTTATGCCGAGATTCGAACTCAAAACAATATGAATTTCCAATGAGCAACCCAACTATTACACCACATAACATCTTTTTACTAGTAGTTATCAATAAAAACTTAAAATTAGTTAATGAGAAAGGAACCTGACCCCACTTTGAAATATTGACTGTGAGTTGGAATTTTTCTACGAGGTGTTTATAAAAATAACTATATTTTTTTAATATTGACCCCTATAAATACCGTTGTTATTATTTTTATACTTATGCATTGTACTTTAAGCATAGATAATCAAACTTTTGAAATAACTATTTTATATGATTTTCTATATAGTCATTAATTTTCCATGACAACCATTTTACAATAAAATTAAACTCAAATGAATATATAATATATGAAATTGATCAACAAAAATAATAAGTTTTATAATTAATAAGAAAATGACAATATTATTGAAAAAAATATAAACTTGCAATAATAGTGTGGAGCTAAAGAGGAGGCAGAAAACTTTCCATGTAACTGATATGCTACAATACACGCTTGCCGAGGGAGGGTGGACTCTGGGTTTTTTCTTTTTAGTGTGTGTTTCTTTTAACTTTTATAAATCGTGATGTAAATGGAGTGGAACATGACGATAGACTCCATCTATTAAAAATCACGATCATTAAGGCAAACATCCTTGCTATTTATGGGATACCTCAAATTCTCACCTCATTCAGGGTTATTTCCACGGTCAAATTGATTCTCTGATAAAAAAAAATACAAAATACTGGAGTTTTCCAAAAAAAATTTTATTTTTTTTTTATTTTTTTTTTTTTGTTATTTGGACTCTCCATCATGCCTTTTTCCTATTAAGAAACTCTCAATTTCATCGAATTTCTATCAAGCCAATAACATTTGAGTGTTAATGGGTCACAGTGTCTATAAGTGCCACTAATTTAAAGAATTTCAAGTATTTTTGTTTCTTCTGATTATATGATTTTTTTTTCTTTTTGTTTAGAATGTGAAATGCCGATTTCTAAGTTGTATGGTTTATTTAATCCTTAGTCTTTTTTATTTAATCCACTCTCGGTTCTGGATTGTCTGCTTTCCTTTTTTATTTATTGATTTTGATTGTATACTCTTTTTTTTTAAGAACGCGGAACTAATAGTAAAAAGAATCTCCAATAATATTGGTCCATCTAAATAAAGAATTAAGCTCATTCTTATTATCATCATTTTCTACTTCCTCCAATATAATTTTCTTTTCTCTATGTCAATAAGAGAACTTTTATTTTTTCCATTCATTTACTTTTAAGTTCATTGTATTTTTTTAGAGCAATTTCAATAAATTTTTTTGTTTTTTTGTGTCTCTTTTTAGTACCGTCTCCTGTCTCATTTGCATGTTTAGTTTAGATCAGTATTCAACTCATTTTAAAATGTGAGCATCCTGAGACAATTGATGCAATTATTAAACATTTCAATTTGAGAGGTAAACCTTTTTTAATTCATTTACTTTTTAGTTCATCATATTTTATTTTATCAAATTTTAGTTATGTCATTTTAATATGATTTATACAAAAGAATCATCATTTTAAAATTTCTATAGATTTGCAATATTTTTATGGTTTGTATTTGTATGGTTTTCATAGACTGTGAGTTTCTTTTTTTCCCCTTTTTTGTTTCAAATTTTGGGTATTGGGTTCTCCTTGATTTTTTTTCTTTTAAATAACTTTTTATTAGGGGATTTTCTGTGAATTCTCATTTCTCTATTCTATATTTTAAATTTTTTTAATGCTTATCATTATGAGTTAATTATTTATTTTACTTCCGTTGGGTTCTTTAAGTTCTCCTTGTAAAATCCTTTTATGGATTTTTCTTATTTCTTTTGTGGATTCAGATTTTCATTTTTGAGTATTAGATTATCATAAGTTGGTTTGGTTCTTTTAAATTTCTTTTACTATTGCATTGTCTATAAATCTTTATTTATATATATTTTTATAGCCTTTTAAATAAAATTTATTTCGTATTTCTTTTATTATAATTTCTCACTTATGATGGGTTTTTAGTTTTTTTTTTTTTTTTTATGATAGTTTTTTATGAACCATTTTTTAATTTTTGTTTTTCTAATGAGTGTTTGATTCTTTTAAATTGCTTATGTTATTAAGTTGATTATGGATTTTCATTTCTATGTTTTATTTTTATGTGTCTTTCAAATTTCATTGGATTTTATTCATAGTTTATATTACTTGTTTGTTTTGATTTTGTTTTTTTTTTTTTTAAATTTTCTTGATCATTAATCTTAAACTTTCATGGGTTTGTTTTTTTTTTTTTAAATTATATGGTATTCGGTATTGAATTCTTATGAACTTATTTTTTCCTTTCTCAAATTAAAACCTTTTGCATTTAATTTTAAAGAAACCGGTCATAAAGTTTTTTTTATAAATTTTAATATTATGATTATATTAGCATGTGCGTATTTTTCTAGTCTTATATTGAGATAAACCGTGATTAAAGTGAAATTAAGTCACATTCAAGGAGCATTATTTTAGACCGTTTATATTTTCCCAATGATTGAGCACTTAGCGGCTCGAGCCTTGGTATGGATTATCGACTCCTGTGCCTTTCGATTGCTTTTCTAATAAACAAGAACATTCATACAGTAGCTGGGAATTTTTGATCCGACCCATCTTTTGGGTTGGTCCCATTTCCATGTAATTTCATAAAAGTGAATTATTTCTTTAAAAAGTTGAACGAAAATAAAAAGAATTATTTCTTTAAATGATTAAATAATAAAGGCAATCATGTGTGTTATTGTGATAATTTATATCACGTTCGTTTTTTAGGTAGGGGAAAGTAACAGCTGTATGAGATACTTTTGCTTGGAAAATGTAACATCTGGAAAGCGTTTGCTTTATTCAAGCAAAAGTGTCTCTTCCCCTCAATTCAATTTCTTCCCATCTTTTTTTACCATAAACAATTTCCTCTTATTTTACACGGACTGGTTCTAGTGAAGATCAGGCTCGCAAGACTTGTGAGAATTGCAATTAGTAATCTCTTTAGATTTTTTCTAATTAATAATCTAAGTCCCTTTTGATATAAATATTCTCCTTATATGCTGGATGCAACCAAATTTCACTTTAATAAGAGTTTACTTCACTTTAAAATTAATTAACTATATGTAAAACATACAAATAAAGTATAAATATTCATATATATATATATATATATATTTTACACATTATTAATTTTATACTCAATCAACCAATCTTTAGTGGGATAAACTGTTAATGAAGTTATATTAGGCTACATCAATCCCGAAGGGTAGCTCAGTTAGCCTAGGACCACGGTTTGCACATAAAAGTTGTGGGTTCGAAACTGCACTACCACATTGGGGCCACATGAGAGTTTTACCCTTGTTTTTTCTCCTTAGCCCGTAGGAATTATTCTGGCCCAAATGACTGAGAGCCTGTATTATAAAAAAAAAAATATTAGGCCACATCTCATTACGAAGGAGGATAATTTATATTAGACGGCTTATATTTCCCCAATGAGTGAGCCTTCTTGTGGGTCTGAACCTCAAAGAATATGGACTGGGTGTGCCATTCTTTGCTTTTCTAATAAGCAAGGGACGTTCATAATCATACAGTAACCGGGAATTATCAATTTTGTGCTTTGAATTGTTGGTTTAGTGCATACCAGGCAAACCTATGTGCTTTGAATTATTTGTTCGATGTTAAAACCATAAAGCATCAATCTAGTCTGCACTTCTCCCAAAATAGAAAAGGGAAAACATTAGGCACTCTGCTTATCATTATTATTATTTTTTTCCTTGTATTTCAGCTATGAGGCTAGGTCCCTCAAAAACTTGACCATGCCGGATAACATAAATTTGCACCCGCAAGCATGAACAACTCACACATGAGAGGTAATAAAAAATCACATATATATAAGGAAGGACAAACTTGCAACTTGCAAGGGAGGGGGGAAGTTTAACAAATTCCCACATAACTATTTACATGATTTCATATTTCCATGTATTATTGTACATTGTATGAAAATCTTTGTAGAAAATATTTAAGCTTCAATCGTTTAGACAAATGAGGCAAATGTCGCACCCAAAAGTAAAAGGCACTAGCGCTACGGTGATACCTTGGAAAGCTTATGTATTCTTGTCTCAGTCTTACGGTGATATCAACCACTTGAGTTGAGTTAAACTGGGAGACACTTTGCAACAACATGACATTGATTATGAGAGATTTATTAATCATTGGGTGAGCCCATTCACTAATTCAATTGCGACTGAGGCACTCAAGTTGGTAGTTGGTAGAAACCCATCAGGTTTTCTTCTATTCTTTTTCTTCTTATAAGACCTCTGTAGGAAAATAGTCTCCTACGAGCAAGCTGCATATTAGTAGTCTTCATGGTGGGCCAAATTAGATGCCTTCTTGTGAGTGTTGAGGAGTGGACTCCACCCAAGAGAATATTGAAAAGTATTTATGCCGTCTTTGCTAACATGAGAAAACTTAAAATAATATCAGAGCCAATCGCTAAAGTATTGAAAAACAAATATGAGAGAGAGTATTGAAAAGTATTTAAGGTGCCTATACTAATGCCTTAAAATATCTCTAATAGATATGACAAATTGGAGATGTCAAATTTCATGTGATGACTTAAGTGATAATTTTGTATTTTGAAATTTGATACCTCCAAAAGTTATAACTCCACCTTATATATCAAAAAATCGCATTAAATTCAATCCGTTTGCATCAGTTCATTTTAAAATAAAATAATTTAAAATAATATTTAACATATTCCTTTTCTATATGTCAAATTTAGGGCCTGTTTATTTACAAGAATTTCTGACATGAATTCAGGCTGTTTGGGAATTCTTGAATTCCAGTCAGAAATTCCATGTTCATTTATGGGAATTCCCAGCATTTGATGTAAGTGGCATTTTAAAATTTCCAAAATGGTGGAATTGCCAAATGCTAGCCTTTACTCTAGCATTTAGAAATCCAGTCATTCCGGGATACTTCGTTTGCAACTCTAGGCATTCTGATAGAACTTCGGTTCTCCCAACAGTCGATTGTCATCTTCTATTCTATGCAATTGCACAAAAATCAGATCTGGTGATCTTCTTCCTCTGAACTCCTCTTCCCCACTTGATTTATTTTTATATTTTTCTTCCATCTTGTTGTATGCTCTTTTTTTTTTTTTTTTGCTAAAGTGTTTTGATGGAAAGGGAAGAAAATGCTTTTTGGGGGTTTTTCTTCCACGGGAAAGGGAACCAGAGTTGTGATAATTCCTATGAGGGCATTTCATAGATTTGTGCTACAGGTTTGTGATAAACAAAACTAGAATAGAAAATAGAGATAGTATATTAGAAATCTGAGAAAAAATCGTGATCAACTTCGATCGTTCTCATTAGGAGATTCAGTCCCCTATATTTACATTTTTAACTATCTCGTCAATCCATTTTGATTGGGCTACATACAATCCAAGCATCATCTAATTAGAACCCATCGAAATTATGCATCAAGATCAACCCATAGCAGAGTATACATCCATCCATCCAGGCCTTTGTTACACACATTGCATTGCATAATCTATCAAAGATTCACCCTGCAGTAATTTTAATTCTTTCCATTGTCTTTAACCATCACAAAAGATTTCTTTACTTAATTAAACTCTCATTGGATATGCTGCTATTACAACTTGTACTTGTTTTTTTTTTCCCTATTATAAGAAATGGTGAAGAAAAAACAGGTGGTGATAGGTAAAAGATTGCAAATGGCCACTTGCAACACTACAACACCCATCATCACCCCTCTTCCTCAAGTGGTTGATGATCCAAATTCCATCGGTACTTTTGATTTTACTACAATACCAACAAATGTTCCTGAGCTAGAACAATCCCAACCCATTGAAATAGAATCATCTCAAGCCGTTGAAATAGAATCATCTCAGCCCACAATTGCACATGTGAATGGTCAAATCTCCTTCAGCCTTCAAACATTTCTTTGGATGATAATACATTGCTCTTTGATGAACATATTGATGAAACTGTGTTTCTCACACCACTTGCCATGTCCAACACAAATGAAGGATCATCATGTGAATCTGAGAAGGCATAGGTATAACATGCATCCAAAACTTACATACCTTTAAAGGGCTACTACACCCACAACATAAAATATGGGTTGGTAGCCAACAGGCGAGTGACAAAATTCCATATTGAACAAAAGACTAT
>QPKB01000009.1:5735475-5777408 GCA_003546025.1 Camphora micrantha | reverse complement strand
TATCCTCAGCTGCAGGCATGTGAGGAGAGCAGCTGCAGCCCTCCTCACATGCCTGTAGCTGAGGATAGGTCAAAAATCCACCTCTGTTATCCACTAAATGTTTTTTTCTATAAGAGTACCCTACCCATGTGAGAAACTGAGAAGATTCCTTCAAGTTTCTACTTCAGCCAAACGCGCCATAACCGTTGGATGCCATTTAACTTTATGTGGTGCCTTCAAGTTTTAATAATTTAATCACTAATGCTCTGAGCCAAAAAGGTTTTTTAATCACTAATGCTGATCCCTGATCATTTACCTGTTCTTTCTGAGTATCTTCGTAAGTCTTGCAAACCTTTCCCAGTTTCTTCCTTCTAGCTCTAGCTTGACTGTATCTCATATATGCCATAACTCAGATCTGATTCATAATATCTCTCACAAGCGGTTTGGGAAAACAACAATCCGAAGCAAAGTTCTGAGTACCTCCTCTTTGCTAAATTCTGATCAGGTATGTATCATATTTTTAAATTTTCCTATTTCGTTGTAGCCCATGAGAACTCAGTTTCCTTCTCTTTCTATTTTGTAGTACATGTATGAGGAATATGCAGTTCTTTATACTCCTTTGTGTTTGAAAAATAGGATATTTGTTCTTATGCTTGTATCTTGATTGTCCCAAAGCTGTAACTCAGCTAATAGGATATTTGGTAGTTAGAAGTGCAAGGAAATATATGGAAATAGCCATTTTCAGATTCAAAGTGCTGATTGATGTCTGCTATTTCAGTTTCTTGGACATGAGAATAGAGAGACATATTTTACAACTTCAAAAGACTTTCAACGTGTAAGAGAAATATAATTGGATTTTAATAAAACCCATCATTTAAAAATACCCTTTGAATTTTTAACAACCATCCAAAGTGTAATATTTTAAGAAGTGAAAACGCTATATAAAAACCTCTGGGCTGGCACCCTTCCAGCCATCTTAACTTTAGAAGATCACAATGAAAATGCAACAATGAAAGAAGCCCTATTTGGAGTATTTATAAATTCTCTAGCTAGTTTTGTAACTCTACTAATAGAGTGAAGTGAAGTAAAGATGATTTTGAAGAAATAATAAAATATAAGTGGGTTATAATGGTATTTTATTTTTAGTTGTTTATTATAGAATCTTTTTGACCTTTTTGCATGGAAAAGTGAAGTTTATTTGAATTTTAGTAGATAAAGGTAGTTGATTTTTGACCTTTTTTTTTTTTCGAAAACGATAGGGCGAGTTTTGAATAAAATGTATTTAATGTGATATATTCTCCGAAAAATGATGCTTTACTTTACTTTTTTTGTATTAGTAAAGTGCCAAATTAATAGGTGTGAAATCTCTTAATCCTCCTTTGTACTTGAATGTTAAAAAATCTAATAAAAAATTAAAGAGCCAAGATTCATAGAATTCCCGAGTCCATCGTTACAGATGAGTCTAGATAGGTAGGGATGTAAATGGGTACCTGATTTTCCGATTATCCGAAGGTTCCGACCCGTTAAAAACTAAGTCTGGATCTTTATTTAGGATCCAATAAGTAAATGGGTCTGGATCCGGTTCCACCTTGGTTCGGACCCGGGGACAAAAAATCCTATATATTACCTCAATTTTTAAAAATATCTCCTAAAAATCATATATTTTTAATATCATTCTTTATCTAAATCCGAACCTAAATCCAGACTAATAAACCAGAGTCAAGAAACAGATTCCGAAACGGTTCCGGATCCGGATACGATTCTACTTCTCTTTAATAGTCCGATATCGACCCATTTATAATCCCATGGGTAAACCCAATGGATGGGATGAGGGCCATTAGTCAATATTTCTCTCGTAGGATCCCCATTAATTACCGATGTGCCCACCCTCTTACGTGGCCCACCATCCCTATTTTCATCTTATCATCATGGGTCGTTTGGTCACACATCACATCACATTGACAAATCCCATCAGCCCCGTCTTCTTCACTTGGTAGAGAGCCCAATTGGCTTTATCAATCAAGCACTGACACAATTTGCCGTTGTCTGTCATCCAAATGTAATGTACTATAGTCTATATCTCTTCGTTTGTTGCAAAAGAGAAGTAACAGCTCCAAAGCAGTTGCTTTATTCAAGCAAAAGTATCTCTTCCCCTCAATTCAAATTTCTTCCGGCCATTCATTTTAACAAAAAAACAATTTCTTCCTATTTTACACGGACACCTTCAAATGAGTGTCGGACATGTATATTAGTTGGCTTGCTAAAAAAATCTTTTTTTAATTTTTTATTTGAATTTTATACTTTTTAGTTTGACCCGCATCTTTTCATGTATATTACTTGATTAAAGCGAGAGCAGATTATTCCTTGCAATCTACTAATAAAATCAATCCATACATCTGCTCAGATATACAATATCCAACTCTTGCTATTTTCATTTTGGCACTTCGTTTTTACTCAGAGAAGACAATATGGCAGCAGAAGTAGTTCTCTCTAGCGCCTTGGAAGCGTTGCTTAATAAGTTGAGCTCCAGTTTCCAAAATGAACTTGGCTTGCTTTTGGGAGTAGAGAAAGAGAAACGAGCGCTTGAAAGCAATCTATCAGTGATTAGAGCCGTGCTTCAAGATGCAGAAAACCGACAAGTGAACGAGGGGGTGGTGAAAGACTGGCTTCGAAAGCTTAAAGATGTTGCTTACGATGCTGAAGATCTTGTCGATGAGTTCATAGTCGAAGCACGACGAAGGGTGGTTGAGAATCAAGATGGCATGGGAAAAAACGTATGCAACTTCTTCTCACCTTCTAATCCACTCGCATTTCGTTTCAAAATGGCACATGGAATGAAAGAGCTGGTGGAACGATTTGATGGCATTGCCAAAGAGAAAGAACGTTACCATCTCAGGGAAGGATATGTACAAAGCCAGCCTTTTATCTCAAGCACAAGAGAGACTACCTCATTTGTGAACGAGTCGTCGGTTTATGGGAGGGACAATGAAAAAGAAAAGTTAATAGATTCATTAACCAAACTTGGAAATGAATCTGTCCTCTCGGTCATTCCTGTAGTCGGTATGGGGGGATTGGGCAAGACCACTCTGGCTCAATTGGTATATAATGATGAAAAAAGTGTGGCGACTCATTTTGACTTGAAGATGTGGGTCTATGTCTCTGAGAATTTTGATTTGGGAAAGCTTCTGAAAGGAATTCTAGAATCTGCAAACGAGGATAAAGCTGAACAATTGAGCATGGATTTATTACAAACTCGTCTTCGAAAAACACTGGGTGGGAAGAGATATTTTCTTGTTCTGGATGATGTCTGGAATGATGGCCGGGATGAGTTATTTGATAAATGGAATAGACTGAAAACATGGCTGGCATGTGGCTCTATGGGAAGCAAAGTATTAGTAACCACTCGCGATGGTCATGTTGCAGACATTGTGGGAACGCTTCCAACACATGAATTGGGAAAACTGTCGACGGAGGATTCTTGGCGTTTGTTTGAGAAATTGGTAAATCCAGGAAAAAACCTACCACAAAACTTGTTATCAATTGGAAAGGAAACGGTAGGGAAGTGTGGTGGTCTCCCTCTGGCAGTGAAAACTTTGGGAGGCTTGATGTCTTCCAAAAAGACTAAATCTCATTGGATAAATGTGAAAAATAGAGAATTTTGGCAGCTACAAGATAATAATGAAAGAGTTTTATCCATATTGAGACTTAGCTATGATCATCTGACATCACCTTTGAAGCAATGCTTTGCATATTGTGCTGTAATTCCCAAAGGGCGTCGATTTAATAAAGATCAACTAATCCATCAATGGATAGCCCAAGGCTTCATTCATTCTAACAGAGAACATGAACTCCTAGAAGAAAAAGGTGAAGAGTTTTTCAAGGAATTGTTGCGGAGGTCCTTGTTTCAGGTTGACGCGGAAACTTATGGCATCAAAAAGGAGTCGTATAAGATGCATGACCTTATACATGATCTTCTCAAATCTGTTGCAGGAGAAGAATTCATTATTGTGAAGGCTCCCATCGACACTATTCCCAGTGAAACTCGTCATTTAGCATTGACGGAGGAGGATGATGAATGGGTAAGAGAACCAAAGAATTTGGATGCATTGAAGAAATGTAAGAAACTGCGTTCAATGATTACAGCTGGTCCTATTGATATTAATGTTTGCTTGAGCTTCAGGTGCTTACGGGTGTTGGATTTAAGTGGCAGGAGTATTTACTTCCTGCCAAATTCAATAGACAAGTTGAGACATCTTAGGTACTTTGACATCTCATATACAGATATTATAGAATTACCTGAGACCATATGCAACTTACAGAACTTGCAAACACTGAGAGTCATCCGCACTCGCCTCCAGAAGTTGCCAAAGAATATGAAGAGAATGATTAGCCTTAGACATATTGAATTTGACAGAGGTGATCATGCTTTTCCCTTGCCAAAAGGAATTGGAGAGTTAACTTTTCTCAGGACGCTGCCAAAATTTATTATTTCTACAGAGAGTGGAGCTCGAATAGAAGAGTTGAAAGGTTTAAATCTGCTTTGGGGAAATATTCACATTGGAGGGCTTGATAATATAACAAATGTTCGATGTGCTCGTGAAGCAGACTTAAAGGCGAAGAAACATGTCAATTCTTTGGAGTTATCCTGGTCTGGTAATGCAACATTAGCCGCAGACGGAAATCCAAAGGAAGTGATTGAGGTACTTGAACCTCATTCAGATCTAAAGGAGCTATCGGTTGAGAATTACACGGGCCTGGAATTTTCAAGTTGGATGACGGAAAAGCTTACAAATCTAAATAAAATATCACTGTCGTCTTGCAAGAGATGTGAATGGCTGCCGCCTCTTGGGAAGCTAGATTCCCTTGAATCACTTGAGATAGACAGCATGGATGCTGTAAAACACATTGTTCAATTTGATGGAAGCCACAACTACGAAGATTTATTCCCATCATTGAAAGACCTTCATCTCAGAAATATGCCTAATTTGGAGGGATGGTCATCTCCACAAGAGGATGGCGATGGTGATGAGCAGGGAAGAGAAAGAGATAAGCAAGTGATCTTCAAATGCCTCCGTACTTTAATAATCTGTGATTGTCCAAAACTAGCACGACCGCCATGGCTTCCTCTTCTTCCAAGTCTTGAGAGTCTCGAGATTGGAGAAATGGGTTGGGATATGATAGAGATGCCTAATTTGGAAAGATGGTCACCACATGAAGCAGATGATGGCACTCCAGTGATCTTCCTTTCCGTTCGTACATTAAGCATCTCTAGTTGTCCAAAACTGATTTGTTTGCCTATATTTCTTCTTCCAGCACTTGAAGAGTTAAATATGAAAAAAGTGGGTTGCGAAAGGATAGAGTTTTCCAGATCTCACTCATTGAAAAGCGTCTACCTATCAGACATGCCTAACTTGGAGAGATGGTCGCTACAAGAAGTGGATAATGATAAGGATGAGCAAGTGACTTTCCGTTCCCTTTGTACTTTGAGAATCTCTAAATGCCCAAAACTGATTTGCCTGCCTCAGTTTCTTCTTCCGGCTCTTGAAGAGTTAGTGATGGAAGGAGTGGGTTGTGAGAAGATAGAGTTTTCCACATCCAAGTCTCTGAAAAAAGTCAAGCTCACCAAAATGCCTAATTTGGAAAGATGGTCACCACAAGAAGCAGCTGATGATGAGCAAGTGGTCTTCCATCGCCTTGTTGAATTGGTTGTCAAAGAAAGCCCTGAGATGGTCCGCTTGCCCCATTTTCTTCCTTCACTTGAAAAATTAGAAATATCTGAAAGCAATGACAGGTTATTGGCGTCAGTGGCCAACTACACCTCTCTTTCCAAGCTCTCTATCCATGCATTACCAGAGGTCAAGCATTTGCCAGAACAATTTGGGCGAAACCATACCAGCATGCGCGAATTGAGAATTTCAAATTGCCCAAAATTAATCTCTCTGTCAAATCAGTTGGAGAATCTCCTTGCTCTCAAAGAACTTATTGTTGAAGGGTGTAATGATCTGGTGCTGTCATTGCCCGATGGATTGCAGCAGCAGCAGCAGCGGTCTCCTCCTTTAAACTCTCTCGAGGTGTTGGAAATAAGTGATTCGTGTGAAAAGCAAACCTCACTTCCAGGAGATGGGATCGTCTTGCCCTCTCTTAAGGAGTTGGAAATCAACTCTTGTAAAAATATAGAGTCCTTATCAACTGATATGTTGAAAAACCTTACCTACCTTTCAATTATGAACCCTTCAAAGGTGTGGTCTTCTCTAGTTTCTTCAGAAAATCTCAAATCGCTTGATAGTTTGGCGATCTCAGGGTGTCCAGAGTCAGTTATGAAGAAGTTGCTAGAGTCTATGGAAAACCTTGCATCTCTCACTTTTTTATTGATTGGAGATTGCCCTGATATGAGGTCTTTGCCAGAGTCAGTAAAAACCTTCACATCGCTCACTGCTTTACGGATTGAAATATGCCCTGTTATGAGGTCTTTGCCAGAGTGGGTGGGAGACCTCACGTTGCTTGAACGTTTATATATTCGTACCTGCCCTGCTATGATATCTCTGCCAGAGGGGCTGCAACGCCTGAAAAATCTCAAACGGTTGTGGATAATTGGATGCCCTGTTTTGGGAAGAAGAGTGCAATGCAACAAGGGCCAGGACTGGCATAAGGTAGCGCATGTTGCAGACATCCGCATTTTCGGAGGAATTGCAAGTGAAGACACCGAAGGGGAGGAGA
The DNA here is from genome assembly GCA_003546025.1 of Camphora micrantha. Lineage (NCBI taxonomy): Eukaryota > Viridiplantae > Streptophyta > Magnoliopsida > Laurales > Lauraceae > Camphora > Camphora micrantha. The sequence goes on along the minus strand of QPKB01000009.1, from coordinate 5,770,712 downwards.
GCAGTGACCAGTGTCCACATCTATTATTGCACTCCCTGAAGAAACTAGAGAAGCTTCTTCCTTTGCCCTCCTGCTGCTCATCTTCTCCATCTTCTTCTTCTCCTCCTTCTACTTGATGATCATGGATCATCATCATCATCATCATCATCAAATCACGTCCAGATCATGAGGGAAACCAGGTGAGTTAATCTTCATCTCCATCAACAAATTTCATTCCATAGGCATCTTCTCCAATTTTCTCTCTTGTGAGCTTTATGTATTAGAGGCACACTCACCATGGTTTAGTCGATCCCAGAAACTTCTCATACTTATTAGAATTCTCATCTATATATCAATACAAGTTGTCATTCTATATATTGGGTGCAATGTAAGAAAGAAGGCCTTGGGCTTTTGTTACCTGCGTCAGAGGAATCTGAGCTGGACTAGCCCATGCTTCTGTTACACTTTTCTGATAATTGGATTAGAATCAAATATAATTAAAATAAACAATAATAGGTGTGGAGCAATTATCCTATTGTCCCCAATTTGTATGCTTTGGTACATGCCTTCTCTGATCTGCATATATAGACAGAGAGTAGTCAAGACACCACAATAGACATAGAGAAGGATTTGAAAATGACTCAGATGTTTTAATCAACAAAAGAAACTGTTTCTGTTATTATTATTTTTTTTACGGGTGAAATTCAAAGGATTTAAGATTACTGTAGCCAACTTCCAATATGCTAATTGAGTATTTCTCAGAAAAGATAGTAGTCCATTCCATGATGGGTATAAAGGGTGCAAACAAATTTAAAGCACATACTTGTACTCATTTTCAACATTAGAACTTGTCTCTGTAATTCTAACGCCTCCCCTCCCCCATGCACTCCCTCCCCACAACAACAAAAAATAAAAAATAAATAAATTATTCTTCTTGCTATCTCAGAATATCAGTTAAAAAATGTTCCCTTTCTTTTTCTAGGGCAAGTACAGCTCTGCACAACAGAAAATTGGATTGTTTTCCAAACTATCCCAGTATCGTCATTGTTATCCTAACTTAGCTAACTATATATAGAATTCCTTATTCAATGCATTAGTTCTCTTTCCAGAAAACAAAATTGTATACTTCAGAAGAAAAAAAAGGAAGAATATTTCTCAACACCCAACTATCACAGTAAAAAAATTTACTGCTTCACTAATAAAAATTCGATCTTTTTCCGATCTTGGACAAAAAACTGCAATCAACACTAGCACAAGAAGACTAAACAAAAAAAAAAAAAGCAATTCACAATATAGTGAAAACAACAGGAGGAATGACGTTGATGGTTTCTTGTTATCTTCCCACAAATCATCCTCCCGAATCCACCGTTCATTTCTCCTCAGCCCCATTTCCTCCAACACGCTCCCTATCGTTAGAATTCTCCTCCAAATTCCCAACTGCCCTCACTTTAAAAAACCATCTCAATTTCGGATTGCACGGTTTCAATCTACTCAAATTGAAGTGAACTCTAATTCTAAACTCAATCGCATTTGAAAAGATTCGAAGCTTCTCCGCATTGGAAATTGCAGTCTACAAAGGGAAATTCATGTAAAATGGCTCAAACGATGTGGGAAGAAATGGAGAAAGATGAGGAGATTGAGAGAGAGAGAAAGATGGAAAAGTCTATTTAATTGTAATGAATTAGGGGATGATTATCCCACACTTTCCCTCTGTTTAATTGAATTTTTTTGAATATTCATTTTGATTACCATTCTTTTCTTTACATGTGAATTGTGGCATTTGAAGTTCAATAAAGTATTAAACGTATTTTTCAGCTTCATCCTGCGAATATTGGCCATTAGCACCACCCTAACATGTCAAAGACTTAGCAGAGTGATTTGGTGGTTTGATAGAGTCCCAAGAATCCCACTTTATATATTTTTTTAGTTTTAACTAAAAGATTACGTAACTTCTCGCTCTACGTTTGGTCTCTCTTGACAAGCTATAAGTTTTGAGTTCTTTACATAATTTAGGAGTACCTGTGATTCTTCTCTTTGTAGGTGTGGATTGCTGGAGTTTGATAAAGAGTTATAGGGATATTGGCAACTCCTTAATGGTATTGGGTCATATCAACTTCCCTCGTGATGTTGTTTGAGTTTATGGTTGTATTCTCTGGGATGAGTTTTTCTTTGATTTTCATTGAACTACTGTTGACTGTTGTGGTTGTATTATGGATCTTGAGGTAACCTTAGTTTTCTTACCATTCACTTGTTTGACACTCAGCCGAGTTTTCTATTTTTACCTCTTGTATGCTTGAAAACTATATTGATGACGGTTGTAATCCTCGTTCCTCATGACTTGCTTATGTTCAATTGAGGCACATGATTTAGTCATGAATATTTTTCAAGAATATTCATTTCAGGTGTGCTATTAGAGATAGACATTTTCCAGCAGACTGAAAGACTTTGGTTCTTCATCATCATCTTCTTCTTCTTTTCCCCTTCCTTTTCTTTTCTTTTCTATTCATTTCTTTTAGTACATTTGTGTGGAAAGAATCCATTGGATTGTGAAATCCTAACCCTAGGCCAACACAGTTTATTCATTTGCTGTGGCAATCCCCTAAGAAAATAATGTACTTAGACAACCATTTCTAGAGAATTTGAAGGAAAATGAGTCTCTAAGGGCAAGTGGTGGAGAAATGAGCTTATTAAAAATCATTGTGATGTGATGTCCATTAAATTTATGGAATCATGGGTCATGCAATCATGGTGAGCGTAACATTCGGCCCGAAAAATGACATGTATTGGCAATATGCACCAGTTATTGGCAGTAGTGACCTATAGCTTACATCAGTGAGAGTGTATTCACTTTTGTCTTTATCTCCTTTGTCTTGTTAGAAACTTTGTTTTGTGGATGATAATCATGCAACCGGTGTATGGAAATTGGAAAGTGCTTCTTTATTGACAATGCTTTGGTACTGAAAATACTTCCTTAGCTAAGGATTTGAGATGTATATATATCTTTGCGGACTTTTGCACTGGTTTGATATTCCTTATAGCAATTTAAATTTTGCCGAGTATCACCTAAATTTAAAGTTCTGAATGTTATGAAACTGAAAGTATCTCTCCATTCTGTTGAATTGAATGCCTTCCTTGTTGGATATATGAGAGACACATGAATTTCAGTCTTCTTTTTTTTTTTTTTTTGAAGTTACAACAAAATTCTCCATGGTTACACTTGCTGCAACCACTTTAGATGTGGAATTTTTTTACATACCTTCCTACCATAGTTTCCTTTTCAATTCCTTTTTGGTCTATCTGGAGGTTGGTATGATCACTGTTAAAGAAATTTACCAAAGATGTACTAAAGAACAAATACTGTGGACTGTGGAGCAGGTTTCTTGTTTTAAATGTTGCTTCTATTCTGCTCACCTGACCTCTCTTTTTCTTCCTTTTATTTGGGTAATAAATTGAAAATCATTCCTTTATTTTAAAAGGATGTATACAAAATTGAAAAGACAATACTAGAAAAGGGTGGCCATTTGGTGTTTACTATGAAGGCATGGATAGTCCCAATATAGTGTCTTCTTTTGAGATATTCAGGCACTTCAAATAGTTTAAAGCAAATTCTTACTAAGAATCCAAATATAAGAACCAACTGAGGACATTTACAATAACTGACAGGAACTTCTTTTGAGACGAGGGGTAAAAAAAGAGTTGAATGGTCTTGCCATAGTTTTTATCTTTGTTTAAAATCTTGTTTCTTTAGAGTCTGTTGTTGCACTGAAAAACTTAGGCCAATAGTAAAACCTTGGATTCTCTACCTGTTGGTGCCTTGGCCTCAACATTGAAAGCTTTGAATTTTCCGAACCAATACCTTATTTTCCATTTATTGGTTGCCTAAAATTGGTGTTCTTGTTAGATGGCTAATCCTCTGGCATCCTTTTGTGTCTAGTGTGGTCAGTGGCCCTGTGGCCCTTGTAACATGCTTACAACTTCATTTTTGTTGTGGGCATTCTTCATGCTGGCAATAATACTCTGCATTTTTCCTTCTTTCTTATGGTTGAATGAAGCAGCCGTGAACTTACAGTGATGGCTGTTCATCTAAGAATTCTTATTGGGTTGTATTTTCTGATATTTGTGTATATTCTGCTGCAGTGAACTATTCTTCCGCAGTGGACTTTTCATCCATTTATATTCCAAAGTAAAAGGTTCTACACAGTCCTGCTTTGGCGCAGGGTTCTGGCATTTCTAGTTGTGAGTGCAAATTGATTTTCGCTGGCCAGCATTTGTGCATATCGTTATAGCTTAATTGATTTCATAGTGGTTGCTAATTAACTTAGCAATTAACAATTGAAGGTTAAAATTATTGGTGGGGAAGTTCATATCATTTCCTATCTCCCCACAAGTCAGTCAGCTGGCCTTTGATATTAAGTTTGTTTATTACAGGCTTCACAAACTCTCAGAATATTGACATTCTATTTCACCCAGCTTCCTGGTCCAAATTTTCACTTTCGTGAGGTAAAATAACTTTTCCACAAGCAATACTTCAGAGTAGATTGTATCGTTTAGTTAGTCTGAGTTGATGTCATGTTTACAAAGTCATATATTCTACTTTTTAGGAAACTTAGATAGGGAATTCTTTTAAAGCACCTTACACTTCATATTCTCACTTCTGTCCTTTACAGGGGTTGAAACTTGCAACAGTGTCTCGTCCCGACAGTATAATAGAAGTGCTCCTAAGTAACTGTAAGAGATCATTTTCCCCTTAATCTATGATTTAACTATAAGAAAAAATATACGTTTTGGTTTGGATTCTTTCGGTAGAATGATTTCGGTTTGGTATTTTCTGAGATGGGTTTCATGCCCAGTTGCTTTCTAGGTCGAAGTCTTTTGGTAATGATTATTTCTGAGATGGTATTTTCTGATTATGCTTATAGAGCATTCTAGGCAAATGATAAAGAGATACACTCATTGTAATAGTATGTGTTGCATTCCCTATATCTGTGTGATTGATTGTCTGTTGACACTCCTATGATATTGGATCTTGCTTCTTTCTAAATTTGCATTATGCTCCTGAGTTGTTCATGACTAAGTCAGTCTACTCTAACTTAATTCTTCAAATAGGGACTTCAAATAAGAAAGTTGTTTCTTCACCATAAGCTCTATTCTTCTTTCTTCTTCCTTTTTCTCTTATTGGTAACACGCCTCGAACTCACAATATCATGGTTGTAATCTTCTTTGTACTCGTATAGAGGGAAAGAAAGGGAAGAAGAAAGAAAGAAATGAGCATGATTGAGGGTAGGGGATTCGTCGTGTATAATCCCTTAACACACAACTAAAAATATTAAATGAAAGACAGGGAAACTAATTACTAATTTACAATTTTGCAAACCCGGTATTTGCATACAGCCCAGCAATTAAAACATGTATAATTAATAAAAATACTTTAGAGTTTCTACATTCCTCAAGCTGGGTCAAGAGTGTCATAAAGACCCAGCTGGCTTCACAATTCAGCACTTCTAGGCTGTCCAAGAGCCTTTGTGAATAAATCAACTTAATTGATTCTCTAAATTCGCATAAATCGCTCGAATGAGATTGGGTGAAACTTTCTTCTGGACGAAATGAATCAATGATAATCGCTACAGTATGTTTTGTCCTTTCATGTGTCAAAGGAGAAGCAGAATAGACCAGAATGGAGAAATATTTTTTGGGTAAAACTCATGCTTGCAAATCAAGCACATTTTTCCTATACTGTGATGACAAGAAATTATGATTTTGCCACTTGTGCATTCAGAGATTTTGCCACGATCCTTGGAAATCTTCTTCTTAGGTTGAGGATAACATCTGCTACTTCACAAAGAAGGGCTTGACAAACACCTCTTTTATAGCTGGATCCTATCATCCAGTATAAGCACAAGTGACTTCTTTCAATTTAAAAGCACAGCAAGATATCTATCCTTGACCCATGAGCTTTCACCTCTTTTCTCACAGCACTCGTTTTTGAAATGTCTTTTTACAGAGTCTTCTGCATTTTCTTCTCTTTTCCTGTTTTCTTGTTACTTCTTCTTGTTTTTGTTTGTGCGTGTGGGCGTGTTGATGGGCAATGGAATTTGTCTTGTACTCGAAGTTGAGAAGTATTTTTAATTCATTAGAAGTTGAGTAGTGTCGCATACATTTACTTCTACTATTCAGTTTTTCTCACTATAACGAACTACTTACGAAGGAATAAAATGGCCCTTACATTAAAGTTCTTTTTCCAATAACAAGTTCCAAATGTACTGATTTCCTACATTCTGATTTCACTGTCCTATACCAATCAACAAACTTTCGGTGTAACGTTTTTCTTTTCCGGAGACAGAAAGCTTCATCATCAAAGCTGCAGATGAACAAAACCTCATTCCACAAGTGTCATTTACCAAATCATGATGGTGCAGCACTGTCAGTACAGCAGTGACTGAAAACTGAGCACCACATTTGGGCAGGAAATGACTGCCTGGTTACTGTGAGAGAACTCTCTATTATTAGTGGGGTTTAGGTTTGAAGAATCTGTTGCGTCCTCCACAAGCATTAAACATGGACTGAAATGAGAGGCTTCACCGCCAAAATGGTGGGGGCCTTTCTTTTTAGGGATGCTCTTCTCAGTTTCCTTTTTATGTCATAATTTTCTACATTAGTCCTTCACTTATTGGCTCTGATTTTTCTCATTTTTTTTGTGAAAACTCTAAATTTCCAATTTGAGCTTACTTTTAGCCACCACTATTTAAAATATTTGAATGGGCCCACCTGTGATCAATTCAACTAGGTTACCACATGCTCCACCTTCCCATCCCCAAGGAAATGAACAATCCTCCAAAGTTCACCGCAATTGGAGTGCAACCTATAATTGACTGACTTAAAATCACCAATAAATGAAGCAGAAACTCTTCATAAAGAGATGACAAAGAAAATCATTGTAATTTCTAGTGGTTTTCCATTGAATCCACCTATGTGTAGTTTGAAAATCATCGTCTTTAAGAAAACACTTTCATTGGTATGCCTGGCTCCATTCACCTGATTCGTTTGATAAATTTCTTTTCCTAAATTTCATGTACAGTAATTATTAAATTAAATAGTTCACTTGAAATATGCTTGTGTCTGTGACCATGCTTCATTAATAATAGTATATTACCTCATTAATTGCAGAATATCGTCACCAGGAAACAAAGAATGGATGACCAAACATACATTAAGTCCAGAGTATTTGGATGGACTTGTGCATTTCATTGAGTTTACATAGAAAAATGGTGGTGGATTTAAGCATTTTCCTTGTTCATGTGCTAAATGTCGAAACGGGCATGGAATGATCGCCCTTGAATTGATCCATGAGCATTTACTCATCAACGGTAGTGATAAGTCGTACACACATTGGTTTTTCCATGGATAAAGTCTTGCAACTACTGATGAGAAACCATCAATATCAGAACTTGTTGATCAGCTCGATGATGAGTATCCTAGAATGGAGGAACTTGTAAATGATGCGTTTGGGAGAATTGGTGAACATGTTGATTCTCTCATGGAAGATCTCGTAAGGAATGAAGACTTTCATGAAGACTCCCTAGAGTTTAACGGGCATGAAGACCCTGAAACAAGAAAATTCAAGTCTTTATTTGATGATGCAAGACAGTCTTTGTATACTTCTTGTCCCAGGGAACTCACAAAATTGTCATCTACTGTTGAGTTGTACAGTTTAAAGGCACAAAATGGTTGGTCCAACAATAGTTTTAATGATCTCCCTAAATTAGTGAAGAAGCTGCTCCCGGTAGAAAATATGATACCAGAAAGCACATATTAAGCTAAGAAGATGATCAACTCATTGGGAATGACCTACGAATCCATACATGCGTGCCCAAATGATTGTATTCTCTAATGGAAAGGGTATAAAGATAGACAAAATTACCCAATTTATCATACATCTAGATGGAGGTCGGATTGCTTGGCACAAAAAAAAAAAGTGTTAAAATTCCATTAAAGGTTTTGAGATATTTTCCTTTGACACCAAGATTGCAGAGACTTTACAGGTTAGATTTCAAGGTTTGTTATAGTTTCCACGCCATCCTATTTGCCATTAAGTATTACAATCAATAACTAATAGTTTTTTACTTTGTTGTGTAGTGTTCTATGGATAGCGGAGCAAATGACTTGGCATTTTCGACTGAAACAATATAGTGGTGTTATGCGGCATCCATCCGATTCATCAAGTTGGATGCTAATAAACACCAAGTGGCCAAGTTTTTCCAAGGGCTTCTAAATGATATCACTTAAAAAATAAATAAACTCTAGGTCTCCAATCTAATGGTTTTCATCATATGTGTCAGTTTAACTTAATGAGATGGCCTTCAAATTTCAGTACTCTTAGCAATCTGCATATAATATAAGTGGGGTTCAATGATCTTTTATGTGCTGCCATGCCTGTGATACTGTGAAAAGCTCACTACGTACGGTGAACAACATAGAAATGTACGTATGGGTAAAATGGTAATTTGAAGCATTTAGATTTCATCTTGCTACCTATGAAATTGTACAACCGAAGTTGTTTACCAATTGAGGGATACAACCGAAGCTGTTTACCAATTGAGGGATTTCTTACCGCTGGTTGTACAACCAAAGTTGATTTTTGGTTAACATTTAAAAGAGAACCTTTTAGATCTCTAGTTTAATAAGTCTGATTGCATGGATAGGTGCATTATTAGTATGCTCTATTTGAATCTTGTCAAATTATATATTGAAGTAGTGGTTTATAAATTGCTTATATGACTTCTTTTAATAAGTTTTCTTGATTCCCTTTTAAATTAAAGCATTTATGAATATGGGTACTTCCAAACTAGTTTAAATGATTGATGATTCTACTTTGGACCCAGATCCAAACCGTAAATTGTGTGCTGATTGATTTGTTTAGAATGGTGCTTTTTTGCTCAAAATGTTGAATTTGAATCAAGCCTTGGGCACCTGAAAAGTGATATTAGTTACATGGTTTTCGCATTTTTAGAACTTCGACCATGAGTTATAAAAGGTCAATGCTTACTTCAGTTTATGCATTGCGAGTAAACAGTTAAGTTGTGATCCAGCAAAGAGGCTGGCTTTGAACGAAACATATTTTCCAATCCGAGGCATCATTTGAGACACATTTGCTCTAATGGCGGGGGAAAACAGTGCAAGATCATTGAATACGGGTTAGAAAAGGCTACTTCTTCACTTAAATGGTTTCATGTTCTAATTTGAACAGTGTTTGTTTTATATAACGATCATTTTCTCTATTTGTTAGAAACATCCTCCTTGTCAAAACAAAAGCCAGTGATCACCTTAAATGCATTTGGGCTACCTGTGGGAGAGCATTCAACCCAGCTGGCCTCAAGGTGTGGTGGGTTTATTCGCACCGTTGTTCCTATTTCCGTTAAGGACTGGCGTTCGGTGCCTAAGAACCTAAAAGATGAACTATGGAAACTCGTCTAGGTATGAAATCTTAGCATATCCCCAGTAGAAATGGATGCAATATTTATCTTATCGAATGCTTAGTTTGTGATCCTAAAAGGAAATCTTTTTTTTTTTTCAGGATGACTATGTTGTTCCTCAATCTTATAAAGCTAAATGCCTTAAGAGCACATGCGATATGATGAGAAAGTACAAGACAAAACTGAGATCAAAATGCCTTGATGCTCATGCAACTCCTGAAGATAATTTGAATAATCGTCCTCCAGGAGTTAGACCCGAAGATTGGGAGGCTTTTATTGAAGATAATTTGAGTCCCAAAACAATAGAACGGAAAAAAAATACAAAAGGTGAAGAAAAAACTTAACATTTACCATACAAGTGGCACATATGGTCACGCGAGGCTGGAGGAGAAAATGGTTAGTATTGGCATACATATATAAAATATGTTATATTGCTTTGTCACTTAAAAACTGACAATCTGAAATTCGTGCAAACATAGAAATGCCAAAAGAAGGAGGGTGACCCCCTGCCTACAAGGGCTGAAGTGTGGATAGAAGCCCATACAAGGAAAGACGGTACTGTACCTAGTAGCGTGTCCTCACATACGGTTGGTTCCCTATCTTATACTTCAATTAATATAGTAGAAAACAACTTAAAACTTTACTTAACTGATGATTGTACGTAATCGACATGGAAGAGTAAAAGAACTGTTGTCCAACCAAGATGAAGTAGATTCCCACGACATCCTCAACGATCCATTGACTCAAGTATTTGGTGTTGATACCAAGGGTCGTGTTCGAGGTGTTGGGACTGTCGTATCAAGAAGTCAAGTCATAGGGTCCATTCTAGCAGTTGAAAAACTAGCTCTCAAGGAAAAGAAAATTATCAAGCAATCATCCTCAATTAAAAATCTGGAGTCCCAAGTAGGCCACATACTTGAAGAACAAAAAAATATGTCCCAAGAACTGGGTGGTATAAAACAAATGATTGAGGTAAAGTCGAAATTATTGGATTCTTTTTAACAGTCTTGAATAATATTAGATTTTTTATACTTGTATTGAAAGAATAACAAGTGCTTTAAAACATTATTACAGATATGCATGCATTTGGGATCCCGATCGAGCGCTTTGTTCCCACCGAAGACGACGAGTCGGTTGCAGTTTCCAACACAACAGCGGGTGATAAGCCTTCAAACGAGAAAGAGCGGCCGTGCAAATTGATGACTTGGAGTCAAGAAGTTGTCGCTATTGGAAGGGCTCATATTGGGAATGGGACCCAACGTATTCATTGTAAAGCTCTTCCGGAACATTCATACAAGGTTACGGTTGATGTCATTAACAAAGGAGATGTTGCACTGCCCTATCCAGATGGTTATCATTCAACTTTGGGTGAAGTTGGAAATGGTTCCTTAGTAGCATGGCCTAAGGCGTTTGTCACATTCACTAACGAGACTTAGGGAAAGGGCATTTAACAAAACTCTAATCATCTATAATATGGTTGTGCTATATGTGCTTTTTGTTCTATTGCTCCATTTCGGCTAAAACCTCTGTTAAACTTTGTTTGGTTTTTTGAGCTGTGATGTTTTGTAACCTCATGTATCCATTCAGTTTTTTGTTCTATTGCTGTTTGGTAAACTTTGTTCTCTTGCTTTCTCTCATTTCTGTGATCTAGAGTTTCTTTTTCTTTCTTTATATTATTTTCAGATGTATGTTTTTTCTTTCCTTGGTCCCCTCTTCTTAGGCTGTCTGATACATTTCATGACTGGTTAGTCCTGAGCACATTCCTTCCTGCAGTGGCTGGAAATATGGGTGCTGTTGAGCTTGAAATGGCTGCCTACAGGGATGGAGAATGCCTAAGAAGTGTTGTCTGATGTTTTCAGGTTCTGAGTTTTGGTGATAATACATACATGTTACTGCCATCTAAGATCAAGGACATGGATTCTCTGATAATACATGTTACTGTCTTTGTTAAAAGGCACAAAGTCACAACAGCAAATTCCTTTTCTAGGTGCTACAGGCTTGCTGAAATGCGCTTACTGGAAAGTAGAATTTTAAACAATGAAATATGCTTTTCTTGTGCACGAAACTAGTGTTTAAGGGTTGAGCAGCAGAGTTACCGCTATTTTCAACTCATCTTATATGCCTGGAAATCGGTAAGTTTTCATGGATCTACTAATTTCTCCGTTTCAGCTTAAGAATCAGTTTCTGACGTTAGATTTGTATGTCTACATGTAATGAATGAGCTCTAAATCAGTTTTTTGGAGAGAAGCGGCCCGCTCAGGACACTGACAATTTGAAGAGTAAGCGCCAGAAGACAGATGTGGAGACATTAGCTTCCAATGCTTATGCTCATTTTGGTTGTAAATCTTTACAAAGACAGGACAAGGAGCATGCAGGTTATATGAGAGGGCTACTTGTGTCATTTGTTGGCCTTTTCAAACCAGGTGACTCTAAAGCTTCTACTTTTAAGTCTAGAAACTGCCCTTGTGGCTCTTAGTGTACGTACTTTGTATTGTCTTCTGCAACTATCCACAGAGCACTTTATCTAGTAGCATCTTTCAACAAATGCATGGATGCCTTGGATACGTGAGCAGGTTTGCATAAGCTTTCTGTAATATTATAGCAATTATTCAATTCCTGCGATAAAATGTTTCTTCTTTTCCATCTGTTATTATATTAGTTGATAATCTTATCTTGCAGGAAAAGAGATGCAATATACTCACATTCGATTGATCCATCTATTTAGAAGCAATTGACAACATTTTACTTCTCTGTAGTAAGCAATCTACCTGGCTTCTTAGCAACAAGGTTTACTAAGCCCTGTGCAGCTCCATACATGGCCACACCTCATCTAAAGTTCCGTACATGCAGAACTATGTCCTGCTTGTCCAAAAACTTAAGTGGTTGGACTACTTTGTCTGATTGAGGCTGCTAAGTGCATTGGATGGAGAACCTTTAGGGATTCTTTATAGCTTTCCATTTGCATTGTACATGTGTGGTCTGCTTTATGAGAGGTCAGCCTGATTTTTGTCTTAGGACAATGCCATCTGATGAATGAGTTGCATTCCTCACCGGATGTGGCTGCACATGGATGGTCTGGAACTAATTATATGAATGCATTAGCATTCCTAGGGCTATCTATTCCCTTACCACGTACTATATGCTGCTTGATTGAAGCAAACTGTGTTGTTTCTTCAACCCATCCCTTGTATAGGTAGGGCTACAATTGGAAATGTAAGCTGTTGACCTAGAGAGCCCCATCATGAATTGATCATGCTTCATAATATCCTCTATATCATTTATAGCCATCCGATAAAATGGATAATTACAGGGTCAACATTTAATTGGGGCTAATTTGTTATTTAGGACCCTTCCAATGGGGAAGATTCTTTTCAAAGGTACCTCCCACCAAGGTCCTTGTATCTATAAAATGTGGGTCTATAGTATATATATTGGCTGAAATAGTATCTTGATTGACCATGTTATATCTCTATCTTATCTTTGTGGTAGTGCACCATCAAAGAATCAAGACTTAACTCCATGCAGGTTCTCTTCCTGTGACAATATGGCTTTTCAAAGATGATGGTGATGGTTGCATGAATGGTGCAGAGACCTTACTTTTGGAGTTGCCTAGGCGCACGAATCTTTTAAATACTGTGCTAAAACTTCCATGGACTCATTCCCTTCCAGTGACTGAAGTTCATTCTCTTTGGGGAACAAGGTGTCTCTCTGTTCAAGTTGCCTCCAAGGTTGGGACTAAACTAAAAACTGAGAATATTCTTGAACTTTTGGATTTGGCTCTCTATGATGAAGCTGAAGAGGTCAGAGCTGAAGCTATTATTTCTATGCCTGTGATTGTCTTATGCTCTGGTCATGGTCTAATGGCTCATATGTTTAAAAGACTGGAGTAAGTAGATTATGGGTTTTTCAAATATCTTGATTCTTTAATGTACATGTGATTATTGTTTGTCAATCTCAATTAAGGATTTTACATTACTTGGATAGAGTCTGGATTTCGTTCAGTTGTGATTTTGTTTTGGTCTATGGCTCTACGCTCTTAACACTTTCTCACATTCCATTTCACAGGTAAATGCTGAAAAGGATGACTAGGAGGATACTTTATACTGGTTCATGTTGCTTGCATACTTGAAGGCATAATTTATGTGTATGTGTTTGTGTTTTCTTGATTAGCACGTGCTATTTTCTCTCCTGAATGTAAAACTGCTTTTCAATGTGTACACAAACATCTAGCTCCCATTCATTTATAGTACTGATTTTCTAAATTTTTTGTTTCTTGGCAGAGTTGAAAAGGTCACTCATCTAGCTGCCAAGCTGTTGGCCAGGCTCATATAACTTGCCTGACTCGAGGGACTTCCAGGACCAACTTAGCCAAGTCAGACAGAGCCTTACAAATTACAACTGTGGTCCAGTTACCCAATTATTTTGTATTCCTTTAGATTAGTTGAGATATTTTTAAATTTAATTAAGTGTCTTTTGGGATTATTGATTAGAATTTGTTTAGCTGTTGAGTTTGTCACTCTTTATACAATTATGCATACATATGTTGAATTGGCTCCTCGCCTAAGCGTGTCTCAAACCAGATCATCCTTTGAAAATGAACTGAGACTAATTGTTATCATAAAAATCAATCACAAAAAAACAATAATAATAATACAAATTATAGTTTCAAAAACCTTTTTTTTTATACTGATGATCTAGCAGATAGGAATGTATTTTGTATTCCATGAGAGGAAAGAAAATCCAATGTGGTGCAAAGGACAAGCAGTTTAATGCATCTATTAGACTTTTTGACGATTGGAATAGAATCAAATATAAATAAAATAAACAACCATTGGCATGGAGCAATTATCCAATGGGCCTCCCTTTGTTCTTTTGGCTTTTCAAGTGTGTTTTTGATCAATTGATTTTGATCATTTGGCCATTTATTGCAATGCAATGGACGATCATCCCCCACTCTCCATTAAATTGAGTCTTTTACATTTTCATTTTTCCTACCATTCTTTTCCTTATAGGTGAGCTTTGGCATTTAAGATTTCATAAAGAATTGAAGGTAATTTGAGCAGAGTAACTTCGGTGGCTTGACACAGTCCAAAGCATCCCACTTTATATACGTTTATAGTTTTATGTAAAAGATTGCTGGACTCTCCATTCCTTGATTGGCCTCTAGCTGGCAAGCTATAAGTTTGAGTTTTTTTATGAAATGTAGGAGCATTATGTTTCTTCTCTTTGCAGGTGTGAATTGTTGGAGTCTGATAAATAATTATAGGGATATAGCAACTCCATCATGGTGTTGGGTCATTTCAACTTCCTTCATGGTTTTTTTTTTTTTTTTTTTTTTTTAATTTATGGTTGTGCCTTCTGAGTGGTTTTCTTTGACTTTGTTGTACGTGGATCGTGGTTGTGTCCTTTTTCTTTTTTTTTTATTCACTTGTTTGACACTTTCTTGTATGTTTGGAAGCTATCCCCATCCCCTGTTTGGGCCAATCCCCATATGCCTTATGGACAAGAGGATGAGTGTACAACACAAGAGAATGAGTGTGCCTCATTCTCTTATCCATGTGGCACATGGGGATTGGGCGAAACAGGGGATTCGGATTCATTCCCATGACTTGAATATGCTCAATTGGGGCCCATGATTTAGTCATGGAGAGTGCTGATGAGGTGTCATAAATGTGAGAAAATCATATCCTTAGCAATCCTCCATGGCAACCCTTAAGTGTTGTCTTGGTGTTTTGATGATCAGATCATAGGCATTGGTCTTTAAGTTAGCTTTCCCAAACTGACAAATAGCGTTTCCCTTAACAGTTCTATGTTTGGGACTCTGTATATACATTTTGTAGGTTCTCATATGGATCACATATTCTAGACCCTTAAAATGTGAGAGTTGTACTCAATGCAAAAATGATAAAACAGTAACCCAATGGCTTTACTTTTTCAGTCTTTGTTATTTTCATATACGCCTTATTGATAATTACTTGTAATGATGATAAGATAACTCCTTTAAATTGTTGTGTAATAACTTGCGATGATGATGAGGAGGAGGAGATAACTGCTTTCAATTGTTATGATTAGATAACTCTAACTTTATTATGGTGGCTGATGACGATGAAAAGTAATAAAATATGGTTCCTGTGGTGACATACATTGAGTTGTTTGGCTTTGAATTACAAAGCTGACACATGTCAATTTGAGAATGTATTCAAGTGAAAACAGGATTTTGGCCTCTTAACAAAGTTCTAGAATGTGTTTGTGCTGAGAGAGGATTCTTCCACAAATAGGAAAATCAATCTAATTTTGTGTGTAGCACACTGTTCCATTGTTTGGTGCCACATATTTTTTTCATGGAAAAAAGAAAAAACTAATTGATTTTTTTCGATAGAGTGGATTTTGATTTCCTGAGGGAAGGGTAGGAATGCATGATTCCTTTCTCACGGAAAGAAAATTCAGCCAAGCGCCAAATCCTCTTGACCCAACCTCACTAACTTCACTAGGAAAATGTTGTATTTTGTTCATCTGATATTGGTAACTGTTCAATGGCTTTACTGCTTCTGCATTTGCTCTGTTGCTTAATAGCTTCTGATCCATTGCTCTCCTTTTCGGCTCACTGCTTCAGTTAGCTCTCATTGGTGAGCTGAGGGGTTTTCTGTGGTTCTTTTCCTGGTGTCTCTTCCTAGAGGTTCTTTTTCATCATTTCTCCTTCAGCCAGTCGTAGTTTCTAGGAAACCAGAAGAAGAGGAGAGGGGAGGCCAGTACTTATAGAAATGTTGGAATGGGAAGTAGAACGGACCAACATGCAGGTTATGGTACCAGAAAAAGAATGTGCCATGTTGAAGAGAAGATTTGAGGAGTCATTCTAAGGTAGCATATTATGTAGTATCTTAGAGCAACGAGGAGGATGAGGGTATGGATACTAGAGGAAAACTTTGAAATGGTCAGTCATCCTCTTTGTAAAAAAAGACTGAATGTTCAAAGCGTGGAAAGAATTGCCAAAAGTAAGTGGGTAATTTTCCTAGTCCTGGGGTTGCTGCTATAGCTAATGGGTGGTTTGTAACTTTTTTCCCTTGTGTCTTTGAACAATTGGTTTTGATCAGGTGGCCACTAATTGTAATGAAATGGATGATTATCCCACTCTCTCTAATCGAATCTGTTTTACCATTCATTTTGCTTACCATCTTTTTTCTTGTAGGTGAATTGTGGGCCATGCATTTGAAGTTTAATAAAGAATTACAGGTATTTGTGCTTCATCCATGAACAATATTTATTTATTATTTCCTCTGTTTAGGTCTTTGTAGTGTATACTTTTGAAGCCGGAGTATCGACTGAGCGTTGCTTTATGTGATCATGTTATTTCAACTTGATGAATCTTGGCCAAGTTGACTTCACCTATCAAGATGATAGGCACAAGCCTTGTCATTGACATGGGCTCTAGTATTGGTATCAGACTTATGTCAAACTGGTGAAAAATTGACACGTACAACCGCATTGGCAATATATATCTGTATATGTCTCCTATCACTGTGATTCTATAAAGATTTAAAAATTCAAAGAAATGTTTAAAAATTACAAAAAGTGAAGAATCCTAGATGTTTCAATTTATTAATTATCATCTGCTTCATTTTATGAAATTCGCTCCATATTTGTCCTTTTGGGTCAAAGATGTCAAGGATTCTCACGTCATAAAAAATTAAACTACCTCCTTTTGTGTGGTATCAGACAATAAGATGTTGTTTTCAGCCAAAGAAAATATTTTGTGCAATTGTCAATAGGTTAGAGTGAGTTTTTATTTTTTTTCAAGAACAAGCAACTAAATTTGTTTTGTTACTTCAGAGCAAGGTGCATTGGTTTGTAGATTCAGTGTTTAGATTCAGTGCTTCTTTTCTGAGAAAAGCATCAAAGATTTCTTTGTAAATGTCTCATTTTTTTTCCCTCTTAGGGCCTATTTGTTTGCATTAGAATACACAAAAATTGAATATTCATGGTCAAACGATTTCCGCCAAAGGATTATTAAAGAAGCGAAATGTGAATGATATGAGATGAGGGGCGAAGGATATAAGGTAGCAATATAGATGTGACATTGCCTTTCCTATGACTTGAATGATGGTTGTGTATTGATTTCCAATCATCAGTTGATTCGCGATTAAAGGAGAGGTTCTTTGATGGTCATTTTTGTATATTCACCTTCGATCTTCATTTTTAGACACTTATGGCATGAATTCGTGTATTCATGTATTACATGCAAACAAACAAGCCCTTAATGAGAGGGGCACTATTGAAACCTGTGTATTTATACACCAATTACAACAAATAATCAAAGATCATTCATGATCCAAATTGGATAAATCTAAATTTAATAAAAAGTAAATTCAACAAATCAATAAAGATTGTCCTAGATGTCTTTGCTGCCTATCAAAAGAAAAAATAAATTGTCCTATATGTCTTTCCAAAAGGGTATGATTGTGATCTTATAGCAGTAAATCAGCCAATACACAAGCAATACATGTATCATGCCAAATCCATGATTTTTTCTTCTTTTGCTAACATGCCAATTCCATGATGTAGTGAGTCAAGATTTTGATATTTATTGGCAGATTCAGATTTTGTTTCTACCAATGTTTTAAAACTTTATCCTTAGCACTGCCCTATAATGTCAAATACTCGGCGGATAGAGTCCCAAGAATCCCACTTTCTCTATATACATGTACTAACAGTTTAAATTAAAAAAAAATTACCCGACTTTCCATTCCTTGGTTTGGTCTATAGTTGGCAAGCTACAGGTTTGAGTTCTTTCCCAAATTTAGGAGCACTAATGGATTTTCTCTTTGCAAGTGTGGATAGTTGGAGTCTGATAAAGAATAGTAGGGATCTTTCTTATTGGTATTAACTATTTCAACTTCCTTCTTGATTTTAAAAAAATCAAGTATTTAATAGATGTCAATGAGATGGTAAGACTACGTACTTGGAGTATCTGGACGTTTATTTTTACTTGTACCCCTCTAATAGGGGCCAACTTTGATTGGTGTAAAATTTCACAAAATTAATAAAAAGTTAATAATTATTTTTAGTGATTTGAATTTTCGATAAGAAGTTGCATTGGTGAATTTATGAATTACAATGATGACCCAAATTAAATTGTATGGCTTAATATATTTAACAATTAAAGATTAAATAGTGACACAAAAACTAATAGACTTAGGGGGGGGCTGATATTTTGAGTTATAATGCGTACTAAAGAAAATAAACATTGTTTTCCAGCATTTTTCAATATTCTGGATTTTTTGAATATTTTTGCATATTTTCTTTTTTACTAAAAAAAAAGTTCACACCTCGACGGACCAATAACCGGGATCGATATCGATACCATATCGGTTTTTTGGCTTGACCATTACCATAAGTTTGAACCATATTTGAGTCTAAAACCTTGTGAAGAATACTAGATCCTTTTTTTTTTTTTTTAACCCCAACCTAGTTGGTTGGGACCCAAGAGAGCCAACAGACATGGGAAGAGGAAGCCCAAACAAGTGGAAAGCAGAGCTCGCACAAAATAAAAGGAAAGACCATATACATGGAAAGAGTGACATACGTAGGGATTGATCCCTACGTAAAATATGGGGTTACTAGCTAATTGAACAACCCCTCAAATTTTAGAGTTGGATGCAGAAATATGTCCTAAGGCCCACCTATTGAAAGTCCAAGGCAACTCAAAATGAATGCCTATCTAACCTTAAACTTTATTTGAATAAGCGTTGGCATGTGGAGGATGGACCATATCGAGATCGTGTTAATCACAAGGCAACTGTTGGAGCGATGACATTATAGGAGTTGGGATGGCAACGGGCTCGATTTAAATGGGAACTGCACCAACCCCGTCCCATTAGGCTGGGGATAGAGAGTGGGAGTGCTGGTCAGGTTTGGACAGGTATGGGTCTCAAAATTCGAACTCAAGTTGGTTTTGAGACTGCATTAAGTTTTGGTTGCAACTAACCCATCTGCCTTTTTTATTTCTTGATTTTTGAGTCCCCTCAAGTCTGTCATGGCCACGAGATGAGAAAGTAACCAAGACAACCAGGAATCGATCCTTTGGTGGAGCTATGGGAGTGGGCATACCGTCCACTGTGAAAGCCTTATGATTCTCCATTACATTTTTCTTTTTTTTAATATATATATATAAATAGATATAACTCAGTATAATATGAAAAAAAATATATTTTACATTAGCATTATGGTAGTAAATTGTAGCCGCACCTGGTTGTGTGCGTTCAAATCCTAGGGCTTGTATTGTTTTTCTTTTTTCTTAAATAAAAAATTATCGCCATTATGAAACTTGGACCAACCCATATCCATCCTGATGTTATTTCCGCCCGAACATGGTTAATTTCATAGTTCTTATGGTTTCCGTCCGGGATTAAAATGCGTCATTTTAAGTTAAGACGGAATTTGACATATAAACTAAGAGCTTAACTCAATAGTTCTTAGGGTTTTCGGGACCGCACGGTTTTAAAACGCATTCTCTTGAATTAAAACGTAGTTTGACTTATAAGTCTAATATCAAGACAGCTTATTTTCAATATGGAATTCATGCATTCCTCACATTGCAAACCCAACCTATATGGCAGACCCTTCTAATCGCCCTTTCGAGGTGGTCATAGTCGCGTGGGGTGTTACACAAACAAGAGCACCATTCGTTTTTTTAATGGTAACAAGAGCATTATTCTTACCAAAACAAGAAATAGAGTATCATTCATCATTAGGTAGTAGATGCCAGCCATTGCCCACAGCCTAAGCAGATGCACGGATGCTAAAGAGCGAGCCATCCAATGGCTCACAATTACAATTTTGGTCTTATCATAATGGATCATTTGCTCAGGATGAGAGCTCTGCATGCCATTGCTTGGAGGAGGAAATTCTTCAACCATAGATTTTACTCCCACAAAAGATGATCTCGTAACAAGACTGAGCATTCTAAAGGGCCTTAATAGAGAAATAGAGAAAACTAAGTGGACCTGTAGAGAGTTTTCTCCATCTTTATCTTCTGTGTCGCTTCTTCATTTTTGAACATCTCTAAGGGTGCAAGTTTGCAAACTATTTTCTGTTTCTTTAGCTCAACAAATTTTGTTTGAATCTATAAATTATCCTGACTGGATGGTGAATAGTTGTGTCTTAGAGTAATTTTTTTTAAGTACACGGATTTTTACGAAAATGTTAGCCTTAAAAAATGATTACAAGAATAGATAATGAAAAATGCAGAATTGACGGATTAGGGCGTAGTTCTTTTCTTTTGACAAAATCATCCTTGTGACATATCGTTACTTAGATACCTATGTCGTTATCTACTTGACACCCATTTTGCATATGTCCATCCCAAAAGAACTGATGTTTTAGTTTCTCAATCTCCGTTTTCAATAAGTTCTCTAAATATTGAAGACGTGAAGAAATACATGCATGGAAGGGATAAACACATTAAATCTGTGGGGATAATACAAGTTTAAAAGGTTCCTTCCAAATTAGTTTAGATAGTGCGAGTTTAAAAGGTTCAATCTCTTTTTCTTTAAAAACTCCAACGTTGAGATGCCACTGTCTACTGGATGTCTTAAGAAATTGGTTATGAATATCCTCCAAACTTTTTTAGAACCCAAAAATGGGCTCCATATCTTTTTTTTTTTTATTAGAACCATTGATTAGTCGGTCATTCAAGCACCCATCCTGGAATGAGACCCATTAATTAAAAGAGAAGGATGTTACCAAACTAAAACGGAGAAATGAGATAATTAAAAAAAAAACAAAGAAAGCTTAATAGTAAGACAAAGGAAGAGAAAGAACAAAATCAACATGAACAGGAAAAAGGCAAAGAGACCATTAACTTCAATAGTACAATGGGCCACATCTGGTAGATCGTAAAATCTCAACACTGAAAAATATTGAGAAGAAGAGAAGAAACCTTTAGGGGGTGTTTGTTAACAAGATATTTTGTTATATTATCTACTAGTTTAAAATCTAAGCTACTCACCAAAAAAAGGAGGTATTTGGATAACTTAGAAAGTATCTTACAATATCTCTTTTTTTTCCAAAAACCTTGATACTACATTCTTCAAAAATTTGCAATATAAAATAATCTTTTGTTACAAGGTTTTTTCTAAATATCAAAGACTTCATGGGCAACCATTAATTGTAGTGGCCCACTATAAGTTCTAACATCAATGATCCTTATAAGAGTGCAACTATGACTACCAATATTAGATTGGCCCCACAATGCTTACAAATTTACTGAGGGGCCCTATAACCATATCACAATTACATAGCCCTTTTTAATTATCAATATTAGGTGAGTCTTAGTAATGTTACACTAGGGGGCCTTCATCTTGATTATCAACAATAGGTGGGTCCTATACTACCAAAATTAGTTACAGATTCGTTATTAATTACCCAGATTGAATTGTGTGATTGAAATTATTAGTTTATCATTATTAAATGGGTCCCACTATTTGATAGCTCCCCTTGTGTTAATATAACTACCAACATCAAATGGGCCCCACATTAATTTCTCATAGTTGGATTCATCAATGATGTCTGACATTAAATAAGGTTTTACAAAAAAAAAAAAAAAAAACACCCTTAATAGGCCCATTTGTGATAATCACCATTAGATGCATTACACTATGACTATCAACATTTAGTGGACCTACCTTAATTAAACAACATTGCTTCAATCTCAAGGCTTTAACATTTAATATTGTGATTTTTTAACAATAGATGGGTCCTACCATGATTATTAACAAATGTGATTACTAATTTTTGGGTCTTGCATTGCTTCAATTGATGACTTTCATTTCATCTCTTATTCGGTATATCATCATATGAGTTTTTTTATAAATTGCCAAACACTTCAAAGTACATTAAATTTTGTGAGAATTGCCAAACACCATAAGTGACACAAGATAATAATATGACACTATTTTGTTCTATGATAATGAATATCTTATAATATTTAAACTTGTTAATATTATATTATGCATTTATCCAAACACCCCCTTAAAACATGTATTATCTCAATGAACTTGATGCATTTATCCTTTTCAAGCATAAATTTCTTCTTTGGTTTTCCATATTCAACCAAGCCTCGTTGAAAAAGGAAATGGAGAAACTAAAACATCATTACTACTTGGCAGGATGTTTGCAAAATAAGTGTAAGGTGGATAATGATATCGTTACACCAGTAACAATATAGCCATGGGGATACTTCTATTAAGAAATGTATCACAAACTAATATGTCAATTTTGTAATTTCATAATCAATACAATCAGTGTTAGGCTGATTTTCCATATATATATATATATATATAAACCTTTAGGGATAAGATTCTTTTTATACAAATTATTTTTTTTTTTAAATTATACTCAGACCTATCAAAGAGGAAGCCATCCTAAGCAGCCTTACATAAAAGACATAAAGACATTATTCCACTGTGAAAAGCGCAGAAAATGAGAGAAGATGAACAAATGAAATCTTGGATACGGTTCCCATCTTCTATAGAATGTTAACTTGAATATAATAACTCCGACATGTTGCCCATAAATTATACTATATTAAAGTGGAGACTTTTGAAGTTAATTTTGACCATAACTTCTGATTTTGACCGGAAGTTATACCCATACTATACAACTCACTCACTTTTTTATCCCACTTCCAATATATAATTGTAACCACTTAAGGTTCTTTCTACTTTTCTCTCGCTGCAATGACTTCATTTTATTCCAAACTTTTGCTAGATGAGAAGTTTGTCATACTATTTGACAATTTTTCTTGTATTTACCTTTACCATATGAAACCTTGCTCATCTTCATTCTACATGACTAGTTTATTGTTTTCATTTTTATTTTTATTTTCTAATTGAACCAACATACCAAATATCCTTCTCTAACGTTCTGTTCTCTAACGTATAAAATGGCTGACTCTTTAAAGAATTTGAATGGTTTGGATCTTGAGAATGGGGCACATATAAGTATAAAATTAATATTTGTAGCAGTTCCTTCTCTAACGTTCTGTTCTGTGACTTGCAAATATCTTAATTATGGGCTTATGTGGGATTATTTATCAAGATAGGAACCCTTGATCCTCTTTAGAAGCCTAGGAACTACTAGGACATTAAATTTTAGCTTCTGATTCATCGTGGATCTCAAGAAAATTAGAAAATATGATAAGAGTGTTGATCCTCTAATGTTGAAAGTGACTAGGTTTTCACATGATGAAATCCAGTCTGATTTTTCATTTTTTAATGTAATCGTGGGACTCTAAACTTCAATTAGAACCATTGATCCTCTTTATAAATTTAAGCCGATACATGGGCTATACAATTAGAGTTTTTGAACATTGTGGATCCTCTTTATAAGTTTAAGCACGATACATGGGCTATACAAGCAGAGTTTTTGAACACTATGGGCTTGAATGTCAAGATCCGAACCATTGATCATCTTCCTAAGCATAAGAACATTTATGGCGCCAAACTTGAGTCCATAATTCCTTGTGGACCTCGTTAAATTTGTGAAAAATATTAAACCGCAGGATTCCAAAACGCCTATTGCAAACTGTGAATTGGGCTTACCAAACGGTTTAAATGTGAATTATTTATTGTACACAGATCTATGTTTCACAAATCTATTATCCACGTATCTATTTGATATAGATACGACTTGCTAAACAGGGCCTTAGTCTTATACAAGAAGCAGAAACACATTTCACAATGGAAAATGCTATAAAAATTATAATATCTAAAAACCATAGAAAATGAAAAACTAAAGAATAAAAAAAAAAAAAAAACCCTTTAATTCTCAATTCCTGCAGAAATTGAGTCAAATATCTACAAGAATAAAATGTCCCAGAAACTGATGAGCACAGTACCTTTGGAGCACCTCTAAAATCAAAACCATTAAAAATCAGATCCTACATATTGATGCCTGGTGGGTATTAAGTTGTTATTTTAAGTTTTAAACTTCAAAGGCATGTGTCCAGATAATTTTTTTTTTTTCATTCCATGAGTCGTTTGAGTGGAATGTCATTTTATATCGTCAAAATGTTGAACATATCATTTTCTAGCAACCGCTTTCTATTCATCGGTTGGATCCGGAAGCAGACAAACAAGAAGGCCGGTCGATCTCATGGGCCATGCCCCTGATGGATTTGTGACCTTAAACATATCAGACATAAGCAGTATGGTCAAATAAAAGGCCAAAGCCAACCCCGTGGACCAGCTCAATTGGGGAATTTGCGAGGGTCTCTCTGAGCCCTATGCATAGGGATGAGTCCAGCCCAAAGGATTGGGACACACTCTGGAATAAAGAAAAAGGCAAGAACCGAACTGGTTAAAATAGTTGTCATCAAGTTTCAATTTAAATTGTAAACAGAGTTGTCGTGTCAATGCAAATGGTGTTGGTAAAGTAAAATCTCACATACCACATCGCCTAAGTAATGTCTTTGGCAATGCTTCATATATATATATATATATATATATATATGTTTGGGCCTTCACCTATGAGCTTAAGCTTTTAGGTTGGTATATGGTTTATTACATGGTATCAAAGTGGGTTTTTGATCCCGTCGTTCTTATGTTGCCCACATGACATGCCTGTCTATGAAATTTGTTGGGCCTGGACGTGAAGGGGAGTGTTGGAAAAGTAAAGTCTCACATACCACATCGCTTAAGTAATGTCTTTGGCAATACTTCACATATATATATATATATATATATATATATGGGAAATATATTCATGTGCATCTATCCCTCACCATAGGGGGAGGGGCACTTTCCCCTTTTGCACATGAAGACAAGGAAGTATACATGCCCCTATGTACTTGAAAATTCACTTTTGTACTTGAAAATCTCCATTTATGGAAGTGTCCCTCACCCTATGGTGAGGGGGTGAGGAATAGATGCACATGAATGTTCCACTATATATATATATATATATATATATATACATGTTTGGACCTTCACCTATGAGCTTAAGCTTTTAGGTTAGTATATAATTTATTACAAGTGGAAGACCCAATTAAAGAACTCGGGATAGCCGGGCAAGAGCTAGTGTGACAAAAGAAAAAAAAAAGCCAAAAACCAGATATATAGACTTGGGATGGGAAATAGATGAAAACCCAATAAAAGGAGAATTTTCAAAAAAGTATACATTCTATGGCTCATTTTAGAAAAATACATGAAAATCTGAATATCTCAAAAAAAAAAAAAAAAAAAAAAGTAAAACGGTTTTGCACAACTCTTCCTAACAAGGCTTTTCCATAAAATCTTCTTAACAATGATAAAATACCCTTCCCTTATTATAGATTCTTGTCTTTTATTAAACTTCTTCCTCCACAAGACCAGCCATTTTGATTTGTTGAAGTGGGACCCACTAGGTCATTTTGGTTGGACTTAAGAAAAATGATTTGTTATTACCCTTTTTCCTCCCCAAAATCCACCATTTTAATTAGTTGAAGTGGGTCCCGCTAAGTCATTCAGGTTGGATGTCATCACTTTTCTTAAATGAATTATTAAAAGAAAATTGAAAATGACATAAGAGTATTTGTTTTATTTTTTCAAATATTTTATGGGGAGGATTTGATTGAAAGAATTATGGAAAACTTTTATACTTTTTGAAAGATTTAAATCTTTATGTACTTTTTTTTGAGAATAAGACACAAGTTGCATGTCTTTTTTTAAGATTTCTTCTAAAAAAGACTTTGCACACATGGCCATAAGGTGAAGACCGAATTAAAAAAAAAAAAAAAAAAAAAAAAAAAAAAAAAAAAAAAAAAACTTGGGACTGATATTCGGCAGCAGGTGAATACCTAATTAAAAAGTCTTGCTGTTGGTCGTAGGTGAAGACCCGATAAAATAAATTCCAAGGGGTTAGTTGAGTGGTCAGAACCACAATTCCTCCCTCTTTTGGAGTTAGGGGTCTTGGTATCGACCCCTGGTTTCCCCCTTTTCAAGAACCGAAGGCTTAGTCTACTTGTGCTACCACCTAGGGGCCACAGGGATTTTACCCCGCTTCTCTCTAGGCTCGGAGGGAATAGTCCAGCCCAAAGGTTTGGAAACCTTCCATTAGCAAAAAAAAAAAAAAAAAAAAGGACCCAAGAAAATAGATTTGGCACTGATGGGCGGTAGGTGAACACACAAGCAAAGACAGACTTTTAATATGTGTGGGTGGGTGCATGAGTATTTATCAAATAATAATTAATTAATTAATTAATTAATTAATTAATAAGTTCAATGGAAGACTTTTAAGATTTGCTATTACAAGCATCAGAAAAAATAATGATCGACAAGACGATAGGGGGGAGTTCAATCTACAGGCCCCAGATGGATGACAGCATTCTTTTAAGAGAAATTAGGTATGAATATATGATCTACTAAAAGACCAAGTGCAACAGGTTGAAAATAGTTGTCAACCTCGCCCCACCCCCCAAAAAAAAACAAAAATGTTGAGATCGAGTATCAATTATAGTTATAATGGTAATGAATGTTGCCGTGCCTCGACAAATGGAAGACCCAATTAAAAAATTCAGGCAACAGCGGGGCATTACATGGTGACCCAATAGAAAAAGACTTGAGATGGGCAATAGATGTTGACCCAATAAAAAACCATAGAAGATTCAATAAAGAAAGTCTTGGCATGTGCAATCGGTGAAAACCACAAAAAAAAAACTTAGCAAAGAGGGCTAGCAGGTGAAGTTCCAATAAAAAATGCTTTAGACTAATGGGCGTCAGGTGAATACCTAATTAACAAGCCTTGGCGCCGATTGGTACCGGTTGAAGACCCAATAAAGTAAAAAAGGACTTGGCACTAGAGGCCATTGTCCCACAAATTAATGAGTCCACAAAGTTTAGGAAATAATTCTTATCCATTAATTAATGAGTTTTTAGTGTATATATATATATATATATATATATCTCCTAAGGTTTACAGAATCTATACATAAATAGGGCCTCTATATTTTCAGTATTTGTATATATATACCTTGCTTTTTCTTTTTAATACCTTCTTTGTTCCCCAAATAACTAGTTATATTGAGAAAAGGTGACCACCAAAAGACTTGTGTTGAATTATTATAAAAATAATTAACTTTGCCCTCAAATTCATTAAATAAAGATAAGTATGTCGTTATTTATAAAAATACCTTTATTTTATCCAAAGCCCCAAAAGCCTCTCTCAAATTCTCCCATGTACATGAAATCTAATCATGTATTCGAAACTCTCATCAATCTAATAGGGGGTTGTGCATGGATCGTGTCAGTTATAACCAATTATAAGTACAAGTGTCAATGGTCATTCTGATGGTTTACATTTAAGGAAATGGATCCCGTATTGATAAAAACATATTTATGTAGAGTTACTCTCTCCCACTAATTGTGCTATAGTAATTTTACTAGCACAGTAATTCGTGCTAAGCATGGGCATGACACACGCAAGGTACCCGCACCATTTAACTACTTTAATATTATTTTAACAAATAATTATATATGAGTTTTGTGTAGTAGAGTGGTTTTTGTTAGTTCTTTAACAAGGCAAAAAGGTCGTGATATTAAATCTCCTAACCTATATACATTTTTAAATCTTTTATTGTGGCAGCTCAATTAAAAAAGTCTAAATCGATTGTCAAAATTGGTTTCAAACATTCGGCTTTAATATATTATAACTGATACAAGCTTTAAGAAAAAATAAATTCAAGCTTTTGAAATTTGCGTACATGGATAAAGAGATGGGCAAAAATGTTATTTGACTCTAAAAAGTTACGGTGGTTACAAGGCTACTATTTATTAGACATGAAAGGAATTAAAATAAAAAGGTACAGGGATATATACAAATATTGAAACCATGTGAGCTCATTTACAAATTTTGAAAACCTTAGGGCTAGTATGACAGTTTACTAACATAGTAAAAGTCAAGTAAAGCCTCCATTTTTTTAGACAAAATGTCATATCAAAAGCTTCAAAACTCTCTCCATCTTTATATATATATATATATATATATATATATATATATAAAAAGTCAAGAAGCCACCACTGTTTTCCACTAAATGTTTTTTTCTATAAGGGTACCCTACCCACGTGAGAAACTTGAGAATACTTTAATTCAAAACTCCCTCCATCTTTATATATATATATATATATATATATATATAGATATATATGAGGGCTGCTCTCCTCAACTGCAGCCCTCATTATCCTCAGCTGCAGGCATGTGAGGAGAGCAGCTGCAGCCCTCCTCACATGCCTGTAGCTGAGGATAGGTCAAAAATCCACCTCTGTTATCCACTAAATGTTTTTTTCTATAAGAGTACCCTACCCATGTGAGAAACTGAGAAGATTCCTTCAAGTTTCTACTTCAGCCAAACGCGTCATAACCGTTGGATGCCATTTAACTTTATGTGGTGCCTTCAAGTTTTAATAATTTAATCACTAATGCTCTGAGCCAAAAAGGTTTTTTAATCACTAATGCTGATCCCTGATCATTTACCTGTTCTTTCTGAGTATCTTCATAAGTCTTGCAAACCTTTCCCAGTTTCTTCCTTCTAGCTCTAGCTTGACTGTATCTCATATATGCCATAACTCAGATCTGATTCATAATATCTCTCACAAGCGGTTTGGGAAAACAGCAATCCGAAGCAAAGTTCTGAGTACCTCCTCTTTGCTAAATTCTGATCAGGTATGTATCATATTTTTAAATTTTCCTATTTCGTTGTAGCCCATGAGAACTCAGTTTCCTTCTCTTTCTATTTTGTAGTACATGTATGAGGAATATGCAGTTCTTTATACTCCTTTGTGTTTGAAAAATAGGATATTTGTTCTTATGCTTGTATCTTGATTGTCCCAAAGCTGTAACTCAGCTAATAGGATATTTGGTAGTTAGAAGTGCAAGGAAATATATGGAAATAGCCATTTTCAGATTCAAAGTGCTGATTGATGTCTGCTATTTCAGTTTCTTGGACATGAGAATAGAGAGACATATTTTACAACTTCAAAAGACTTTCAACGTGTAAGAGAAATATAATTGGATTTTAATAAAACCCATCATTTAAAAATACCCTTTGAATTTTTAACAACCATCCAAAGTGTAATATTTTAAGAAGTGAAATCGCTATATAAAAACCTCTGGGCTGGCACCCTTCCAGCCATCTTAACTTTAGAAGATCACAATGAAAATGCAACAATGAAAGAAGCCCTATTTGGAGTATTTATAAATTCTCTAGCTAGTTTTGTAACTCTACTAATAGAGTGAAGTGAAGTAAAGATGATTTTGAAGAAATAATAAAATATAAGTGGGTTATAATGGTATTTTATTTTTAGTTGTTTATTATAGAATTTTTTTGACCTTTTTGCATGGAAAAGTGAAGTTTATTTGAATTTTAGTAGATAAAGGTAGTTGATTTTTGACCTTTTTTTTTTTTTTTCGAAAAAGATAGGGCGAGTTTTGAATAAAATGTATTTAATGTGATATATTCTCCGAAAAATTATGCTTTACTTTACTTTTTTTGTATTAGTAAAGTGCCAAATTAATAGGTGTGAAATCTCTTAATCCTCCTTTGTACTTGAATGTTAAAAAATCTAATAAAAAATTAAAGAGCCAAGATTCATAGAATTCCCGAGTCCATCGTTACAGATGAGTCTAGATAGGTAGGGATGTAAATGGGTACCTGATTTTCCGATTATCCGAAGGTTTCGACCCGTTAAAAACTAAGTCTGGATCTTTATTTAGGCTCCAATAAGTAAATGGGTCTGGATCCGGTTCCACCTTGATTCGGACCCGGGGACTCGAGATCCTATATATTACCTCAATTTTTAAAAATATCTCCTAAAAATCATATATTTTTAATATCATTCTTTATCTAAATCCGAACCTAAATCCAGACTAATAAACCAGAGCCAAGAAACAGATTCCGAAACGGTTCCAGATCCGGATACGATTCCACCTTCTCTTTAATAGTCCGATATCGACCCATTTATAATCCTATGGGTAAACCCAATGGATGGGATGAGGGCCATTAGTCAATATTTCTCTCGTAGGATCCCCATTAATTACCGATGTGCCCACCCTCTTACGTGGCCCACCATCCCTATTTTCATCTTATCATCATGGGTCGTTTGGTCACACATCACATCACATTGACAAATCCCATCAGCCCCGTCTTCTTCACTTGGTAGAGAGCCCAATTGGCTTTATCAATCAAGGACTGACACAATTTGCCGTTGTCTGTCATCCAAATGTAATGTACTATAGTCTATATCTCTTCGTTTGTTGCAAAAGAGAAGTAACAGCTCCAAAGCAGTTGCTTTATTCAAGCAAAAGTATCTCTTCCCCTCAATTCAAATTTCTTCCGGCCATTCATTTTAACAAAAACAATTTCTTCATATTTTACACAACACCTTCAAATGAGTGTCGGACATGTATATTAGTTGGCTTGCTAAAAAAATCTTTTTTTAATTTTTTATTTGAATTTTATACTTTTTAGTTTGACCCGCATCTTTTCATGTATATTACTTGATTAAAGCGAGAGCAGATTATTCCTTGCAATCTACTAACAAAATCAATCCATACATCTGCTCAGATATACAATATCCAACTCTTGCTATTTTCATTTTGGCACTTCGTTTTTACTCAGAGAAGACAATATGGCAGCAGAAGTAGTTCTCTCTAGCGCCTTGGAAGCGTTGCTTAATAAGTTGAGCTCCAGTTTCCAAAATGAACTTGGCTTGCTTTTGGGAGTAGAGAAAGATAAACGAGCGCTTGAAAGCAATCTATCAGTGATTAGAGCCGTGCTTCAAGATGCAGAAAACCGACAAGTGAACGAGGGGGTGGTGAAAGACTGGCTTCGAAAGCTTAAAGATGTTGCTTACGATGCTGAAGATCTTGTCGATGAGTTCATAGTCGAAGCACGACGAAGGGTGGTTGAGAATCAAGATGGCATGGGAAAAAAGGTATGCAACTTCTTCTCACCTTCTAATCCACTCGCATTTCGTTTCAAAATGGCACATGGAATGAAAGAGCTGGTGGAACGATTTGATGGCATTGCCAAAGAGAAAGAACGTTACCATCTCAGGGAAGGATATGTACAAAGCCAGCCTTTTATCTCAAGCACAAGAGAGACTACCTCATTTGTGAACGAGTCGTCGGTTTATGGGAGGGGCAAAGAAAAAGAAACTTTAATAGATTCATTAACCAAACATGGAAATGAATCTGTCCTCTCGGTCATTCCCATAGTCGGTATGGGGGGATTGGGCAAGACCACACTGGCTCAATTGGTATATAATGATGAAGAAAGTGTGGCGACTCATTTTGACTTGAAGATGTGGGTCTATGTCTCTGAGAATTTTGATTTGGGAAAGCTTCTGAAAGGAATTCTAGAATCTGCAAACGAGGATAAAGCTGAACAATTGAGCATGGATCTATTACAAGCTCGTCTTCGAGAAAAACTGCGTGGGAACAGATATTTACTTGTTCTGGATGATGTCTGGAATGATGTCCGGGATGAGTTTTTTGAGAAATGGGATAGACTGAAAACATGGCTGGCATGTGGCTCTATGGGAAGCAAAGTATTAGTAACCACTCGCGATGGTTATGTTGCAGACATTGTGCGAACACTTCCAACACATCAATTGGGAAAACTGTCGACGGAGGATTCTTGGAGTTTGTTTGAGAAATTGGTAAATCCAGAAAAAGACCTACCGCAAACATTATTATCAATTGGAAAGGAAACGGTAGGGAAGTGTGGTGGTCTCCCTCTGGCAGTGAAAACTTTGGGAGGTTTGATGTCTTCCAAAAAGACTGAACCTCATTGGGAATATGTGAAAAATAGAGAATTTTGGCAGCTACCAGATAATAATGAAAGAGTTTTGTACATATTAAGGCTAAGCTATGATCATTTGACATCATCTTTGAAGCAATGCTTTGCATATTGTGCTGTAATTCCTAAAGGAGGTGTAATTAGGAAAGATCAACTAATCAAACAATGGATCGCCCAAGGCTTCATTCATTCTAACAGAGAAAATGAACTCCTAGAAGAAAAAGGTGAAGAGTTTTTCAAGGAATTTTTGCGGAGGTCCTTGTTTCAGGTTGACGCGGAACCTAATCCCTTCAATGAGGAGTGGTATAAGATGCATGACCTTATACATGATCTTCTCAAATCTGTTGCAGGAGAAGAATTCATTACTGTGAAGGCTCCCACCGACACTATTCCCAGTGAAACTCGTCATTTAGCATTGACGGAGGAGGATGATGAATGGGTAAGAGAACCAAAGAATTTGGATGCATTGAAGAAATGTAAGAAACTGCGTTCAATGATTACAGCTGGTCCTATTGATATTAATGTTTGCTTGAGCTTCAGGTGCTTACGGGTGTTGGATTTAAGTCACAGAAGAAGTATTTGCTTCCTACCAAATTCAATAGACAAGTTGAGACATCTTAGGTACTTTGACATCTCATATACAAATATTACAGAATTACCTGAGACCATATGCAACTTACACAACTTGCGGACACTGAGAGTCATCCACACTCGCTTGCAGAAGTGGCCAAAGAATATGAAGAGAATGATTAGCCTTAGACATATTGAATTTGCTGGAGGTTATGATTTTCCCTTACCAAAAGGAATTGGAGATTTAACTTTTCTAAGGACGTTGCCAAAATCAAAATTTATTATTGCTAAAGAGAGTGGAGCTGGAATAGAAGAGTTGAAACGTTTAAATCTGCTTTGGGGAAATATTCACATTGGAGGGCTTGATAATATAACAAATGTTGGATGCGCTCGCGAAGCAAACTTAAAGGCGAAGAAACATGTCAATTCTTTGAAGTTATCCTGGTCTGGTAATGAAACAGTAGCCGCAGAAGGAAATGCAAAGGAAGTGATTGAGGTCCTTGAACCTCATTCAGATCTAAAGGAGCTATCGGTTGAGAATTACACGGGCCTGGAATTTCCAAGTTGGATGACGGAAAAGCTTACAAATCTAAATAAAATATCACTGTCGTCTTGCAAGAGATGTGAATGGCTGCCGCCTCTTGGGAAGCTAGATTCCCTTGAATCACTTGAGATAGACAGCATGGATGCTGTAAAACACATTGTTCAATTTGATGGAAGCCACAACTTCGAAGATTTATTCCCATCATTGAAAAACCTTCATCTCAGGAATATGCCTAATTTGGAGGGATGGTCATCGCCACAAGAGGATGGCGATGGTGATGAGCGCGGAAGAGAAAGAGATAAGCAAGTGATCTTCAAATGCCTCCGTACTTTAAAAATCCATGATTGTCCAAAACTAGTACGATCGCCAAGGCTTCCTCTTCTTCTTGAGAGTCTCAAGATTGGAGGATTGGGTTGGGATATGATAGAGATACCCACATCCCAGTCATTGATGAAAGTCGAGCTCAACGAGATGCCTAATTTGGAGAGATGGTCGGTACAAGAAGTGGATGATGATAAAGATGAGCAAGTGACTTTCCGTTCCCTTCGTACTTTGAGAATCTCTAAATGCCCAAAACTGATATGCCTGCCTCAGTTTCTTCTTCCGGCTCTTGAAGAGTTACAGATGGAAGGAGTGGGTTGTGAGAAGATGGAGTTTTCCACATCCAAGTCTCTGAAAAAAGTCAAGCTCACCAAAATGCCTAACTTGGAAACATGGTCACCACAAGAAGCAGCTGATGATGAGCAAGTGGTCTTCCATCGGCTTGTTGAATTGGTTGTCAAAGAATGCCCTAAGATGGTCCGCTTGCCCCATTTTCTTCCTTCACTAGAAAAATTAGAAATATCTGAAAGCAATGACAGGTTATTGGCGTCAGTGGCCAACTACACCTCACTTTCCGAGTTCTCTATCCATGCATTACCAGAGGTCAAGCATTTGCCAGAAGAATTTGGGCGAAACCATACCAGCCTGCGCGAATTGACAATTAGAAAATGCCCAAAATTAATTTCTTTGTCAAATCAGTTGGAGAATCTCCTTGCTCTCAAAGAACTGATTGTTGAAGGGTGTAATGATCTGGTGCTGTCATTGCCCGATGGATTGCAGCAGCAACAGCGGTCTCCTCCTTTAAACTCTCTCGAGGTGTTGAAAATAAGTGATTCGTGTGAAAAGCAAACCTCACTTCCAGGAGATGGGATCGTCTTGCCCTCTCTTAAGGTGTTGAAAATCAACTCTTGTAAAAATATAGAGTCCTTATCAGCTGATATGTTGAAAAACCTCACCAGGCTTTCAATTAAGAACTCTGCAAAGGAGTTGCCTTCTCTAGTTTCTTCAGAAAATCTCAAATTGCTTCAGAGTTTGACGATCTCAGGGTGTTCAGAGTCAGTTATGAAGGAGTTGCTAGAGTCTATGAAAAACCTTACATCTCTCACTTTTTTAAGGATTGGAGATTGCCCTGATATGAGGTCTTTGCCAGAGTCAGTAGAAACCTTCACATCGCTCACTGATTTAAGGATTTCCGGATGCCCTGTTATGAGGTCTTTGCCAGAGTGGGTGGGAGACCTCACTTTGCTTGAATCTTTATATATTATTACCTGCCCTGCTATGATGTCACTGCCAGAGGGGCTGCAACGCCTGAAAAATCTCGAACGGTTGTGGGTAAGTGGATGCCCTGTTTTGGAAAGAAGAGTGCAACGCAACAAGGGCCAGGACTGGCATAAGGTAGCGCATGTTCCATACATCTCCATTCACAGAGAAATTGCAAGTGAGGACACCGAAGGGGAGGAGAGCAGTGACCAGTGTCCACATCTATTATTGCACTCACTGAAGAAACTAGAGAAGCTTCTTCCTT
>QPKB01000009.1:5713038-5734625 GCA_003546025.1 Camphora micrantha | reverse complement strand
ATACCAAAACCCTTAACTCCAAAAGAGGGAGGAATTGTGGTTCTGACCACTCAACTAACCCCTTGGAATTTATTTTATCGGGTCTTCACCTACGACCAACAGCAAGACTTTTTAATTAGGTATTCACCTGCTGCCCAATATCAGTCCCAAGTTTTTTTTTAATTCGGTCTTCAGCTTATGGCCATCTGTGCAAAGTCTTTTATAGAAGAAATCCAAAAAAAAAAAAAACATGCAACTTGTGTCTTATTCTCAAAAAAAGTACATAAAGATTTAAATCTTTTAAAAAGTATGAAAGTTTTCCATATTTCTTTCAATCAAATCCTCCCCATAAAATATTTGAAAAAATAAAACAAATACTCCTATGTCATTTTCAATTTTCCTTTAATAATTCATTTAAGAAAAGTGATGACGGCCAACCTGAATGACTTAGCGGGACCCACTTCAACTAATTAAAATGGTGGATTTTGGGGAGGAAAAAGGGTAATAACAAATCATTTTTCTTAAGTCCAACCAAAATGACCTAGTGGGTCCCACTTCAACAAATCAAAATGGCTGGTCTTGTGGAGGAAAAAGTATAATAAAAGACAAGAATCTATAATAAGGGAAGGGTATTTTATCATTGTTAAGAAGATTTTATGGAAAAGCCTTGTTAGGAAGAGTTGTGCAAAACCTTTTTACTTTTTTTTTTTTTTTTTTTTTTGAGATATTCAGATATTCAGATTTTCACGTGTTTTTTTAAAATGAGCCATAGAATGTATACTTTTTTAAAAATTCTCCTTTTATTGGGTTTTCATCTATTTCCCATCCCAAGTCTATATATCTGGTTTTTGGCTTTTTTTTCTTTTGTCACACTAGCTCTTGCCCGGCTATCCCGAGTTCTTTAATTGGGTCTTCCATTTGTAATAAATTATATACTAACCTAAAAGCTTAAGTTTCATAGGTGAAGGTCCAAACATGTATATATATATATATAATATATATATATATGAAGCATTGCCAAAGACATTACTTAGGTGATGTGGTATGTGGGACTTTACTTTACCAACACTCTCCTTCACGTGCAGGTCCAATAAATTTCATAGACAGACTTGTTATGTGGGCTACATAAGAATGACAGGATCGAAAACCCGCTTTGATACCATGTAATAAACCATATACCAACCTAAAAGTTTAAGCTCATAGGTGAAGGCCCAAACATATATATATATATATATATATATATATATGAAGCATTGTCAAAGACATTACTTAAGTGAAGTGGTATGTGGGACTTTACTTTACCAACACCATTTGCCTTGGCACGACAACTCTGTTTATAATTTAAATTGAAACTTGATGACAACTATTTTAACCACTTCGGTTCTTGCCTTTTTCTTTATTCTAGAGTGTGTCCCAATCTTTTAGGCTGGGACTCATCCCTATGCATGGAGCTCAGAGAGACCCTCGCAAATTCCCCAATTGAGCTAGCCCACGGGGTTGGCTTTGGCCTTTTATTTGACCATACTGTTTATGTCTGATATGTTTAAGGTCACAAATCCATCAGGGGCATGGCCCATGAGATCGACCGGCCTTCTTGTTTGTCTGCTTCCGGATCCAACCGATGAATAGAAAGCGGTTGCTAGAGAATGATATGTTCAACATTTTCACGATATAAAATGACATTCCACTCAAACGACGCATGGAATAAAAAAAAATATTTATCTGGACATATGCCTTTGAAGTTTAAGACTTAAAATAACAACTTAGTACCCACCAGGCATCAATATGTAGGATCTGATTTTTAATGGTTTAGATTTTAGAGGTGCTCCAAAGGTACTGTGCTCATCAGTTTCTGGGACATTTTATTCTTGTAGATATTTGACTCAATTTCTGCAGGAATTGAGAATTAAAGGTTTTTTTTTTTTTTTTATTCTTTAGTTTTTCATTTTCTATGGTTTTTAGATATTATAATTTTTATAGCATTTTCCATTGTGAAATGTGTTTCTGCTTCTTGTATAAGACTAAGGCCCTGTTTAGCAAGTCGTATCTATATCAAACAGATATGTGGATAATAGATTTGTGAAACATAGATTCGTGTACAATAAATAATTCACATTTAAACCGTTTGGTAAGCCCAATTCACAATTTCAAATAGGAGTTTTAAGAATCCTACGGTTTGATATTTTTCACAAATTTATCGAGGTCCACAAGGAATTATGGACTCAAGTTCGGCGCCATAAATGTTCTTGTGCTTAGGAAGATGATCAATGGTTCGGATCTTGACATTCAAGCCCATAGTGTTCAAAAACTCTGCTTGTATAGCCCACGTATCGTGCTTAAACTTATAAAGAGGATCCACAGTGTTCAAAAGCTCTAATTGTATAGCCCACGTATCGGCTTAAATATATAATGAGGATCAATGGTTCTAATTGAAGTTTAGAGTCCCACAATTACATTAAAAAATAAAAAATCAGACTGGATTTCATCATGTGAAAACCTAGTCACTTTCAACATTAGAGGATCAACACTCTTATCATATTTTCTAATTTTCTTGAGATCCACGATGAATCAGAAGCTAAAATTTAATGTCCTATTAGTTCCTAGGCTTCTAAAGAGGATCAAGGGTTCCTGTCTTGATAAATAATCCCACATAAGCCCATAATCAAGATATTTGCAAGTCACAGAACAGAACGTTAGAGAAGGAACTGCTACAAATATTAATTTTATACTTATATGTGCCCCATTCTCAAGATCCAAACCATTCAAATTCTTTAAAGAGTCAGCCATTTAAGCGTACTTTTGTAAGAGCAGTGTGAATCACTTTTACACATATTATGTGTCAATTTTCTTGTGTGTAAATAACCTTATTTACACACCATTTTTATACCTCATTTATGTATTACATGTGGAAATGAGTATAAAGAAACATAATAATGCATAACCCTTACATATGTAAATCATCTTTATGTAAATGATTGGAAACAAATGACCCCGTAATAAAAAATTTGAAAATTTGATCAGCTGCAAGGTGTCTCCAAATTTTACTAAAATAAAAGTTGTTGATATGGTTATAAGATTGAGGTATTATATTAATGCATGAATGGTGTTATTCATTGAAGTCTCAATCTTGCTACGAGATCAATTTTTTTATTTATTAAAGAGGAATTTACGGCATAGAGCCCTATAGGACTCTATACCACTTCGGAGGTGCCGTATTCACCATGGACATGAATAAGGCTCCCTGAGTGCGTTTTCGTTTTTTTTTTTTTTTTTTTTTTTTTTTTTTTTTTTTGGTCGTTTAGTGGTATGGTCGATATTGACCATATAACTGAAATGCATTTTTCTCTGTATGGTCGATATCGACCATATAACTGAAAGGTATTTTTCCCTGCATGGTCGATATTGACCATATCGTGAAATAACAAGAAAAAAGACGAATATGGGTTTTCTCCTTTGGTTGCTGGTGCTGCTCCATGGCCAGGTGAGTCTGTTCAAAATGAGAATCCATATCCAGGTGGGTCTGTTCCAAATGGGGTTGAATGTGGATATTCTCAACAAACTCATCAAGATACTAGTACTGAGATTACATACTCTGATGGGTTTGGTTCTAATTTTGATTTGAAAATAGCCCAAGTTGGGATTTCTAGGATTTAAGGAGAAACTCATCAAGAAAGTTGCAGAAAAGACGTGTTGGGTTCGAATAGGTTTGATTTGAAACTTGTGGAGCAAGGGTTCTCACATGAAATTGGTGCCCAAAATGGAACTGATTGTAAAGAGGAATCTTGAAAAATATGATATAGCCCTCAGCAGTGGCGATGAGGAAGAAGGGGTCGTGAAAGGTTCCATCCCCTCTTCTCCCTCCTCCTCCTCCTCCTCCTCCTCCTCCCCTCCCCCTTCTCCTTCCTGAAAAAACCCAACTTCTATTTGAGTTCCCGCATAATGGTCGATATCGACCATTCGCTAAACGACAAAAAAAAATACAGAATCGTACTTTGAGGACCTTATCCATAAATACTGTGTTTCTAGGACTTCAAGAGTGGTATGAAGTCCTTAGGGGACCTACGCCGTAAATTCCTCTTTATTAAAATATATGGTCAAACCCTTCATGATGTGGGACCCCACAACCCTTCATGATGTGGGACCCCACAACGAGTATTCATTCACTTTCAGTGGTTTGAAGTTGAATGAGAGTGGACCCGACAGTAAGGCTTTACAAAATTGCTATCTAACAAATTTCCGCAGAATTGTTCGTACAACAAAAGTATGATATCATGCTAACATAAGATATTGCATAATGCAATATATGCAATATTACCCGCCCTATGATATCGAATAGTTTGATATGTGCAATATCAAATGATTTTTCACAAACAAATCCGTACGTATTTTGGCAAACTTTTAACGGTGGATGGATGAATATCGGGTCTAAGGACAGCAGTAAAAAAAATCATTGTGGGCCATAAGAGGGTCTTATTTCAAGCATATGGACAATGGTCTAGCATCCATCGTGCGAAGGTTAGAATGAATCTATCGTCGCAACAACATTGCTTGCATCTCTACTCGGTACTTGTGGTAAATGCCTGTATGGGATCCATGGACAACCATAATGTCATTGCTTGAATGATTGCCTTGTGATCATCGTGACCTTAATGGGATTGTACCCTAAACAAACTTAAAAGGCATCATGGGATATTTCTCGGAGCACATTTGGCCCTTACACTTGACGTTCTCTCCCAAGCGGTCGTATTTGAATAATTTTCCATGGAACTGTTTGTGCAATATCTTAGGGCCGTGCGTTATTGCACGCATTGTCCTATGTGATATCCTAGGACGATGCTATATAACACTATTGTTGTATGAAAAATTCTTTGAAAAATATTTAAACTCTTCAATTATTTAATTATTTTAGGATAAATGTCAAGTCTAAGTGCAACCGTAGGATCAAAATCCCAATCGTCGTTTTAAGGGCGTTGCCCACATCACCTCTTGCATGCCGCCTCAGGACCTAAGGTTGGATGGCTACTGCATTATGGTTTCCTTTGTGTTTCAGCTTTGGTTAGTTCAAGTTAACTTTTTTTTTTTTTTTTTCTTCAAAAGCTGACTCTTGAATTTAAGTCGTGTTAGCTTCTATTCACCGAATTTGCTAACGTGAGATTTCAGGATGGGAAGAAAACCATTGTTGAAACTTATAAATAAGGGTTTTAAAATTACTCCCTTTATTAGGCAACAGTAGAGTCGGAGGGCAGGTATTAATTGATATCACATAAAGCTTTACTTAAGGTGTTTGGACGAAGAAAATAAAAGGTGAATGATACTAATGTAACATAAAGTCTTACATTTTAATGGGCTTTCGGATGGAAAATGAGGAGAGGAGTATAAATTTCAACGTGACGCATAAATTAGTAGGAATTTTGCTGCACTTTATGCCAATTTATTGTACTCGGGCATATTTGTTTAGAAGAAGGGTGGAGTGTAAGAGTAGTAAAGATCACATCATTATAATGTTAATAAGAAAGAGTAAAAATAAATGAGCAAAGAAGTTACTTTGCATGCATTTGGATAGTTGGTGTAAAGTAAAAGGATAAAAGGTTTAATATAAATAAGATCGAGTAAAAGGCACTATATTATATATAGTGGGAGTGAGACTGACTCTTGAAGAGAGGAAAGAGGAGTACAAAAGGAAAACATACTAAGTAGAACTTCCTACTGTTGGGGCCAATTCGGCTCCTATTTCACTTCACTCAAGTGCAAACAAAAGAGGGTCTGGGAGAAGAGTAGAATTTTGTTTTGTTGTGCCCGTTTTACTTTACACTCCTCGTAGTTTCTTTTAATTCATAAATCCCATGAAAGGAGTACAACCTTACTTCATAAATCCCCATGAAAGAAATACAACATTCATTCAGAAATTCCGTGAAAGGAGTACATTCATTTGGAGTTGTTCGGATTTTCTATTTATGGGGCCACCATGGAGGTCCACTCCCTCCCCTGTGACAATTGGGAGCTAGGACACTTAAAAGATCCAAATGCGAAAATTGCACAAAATCTCTTGGGCATGATCCGGTCTAGAGACGGACACACTCCACATTTTCACTTAAACATATACATTACAAAGGGTGTCGATCAGATGGTAGGCCCCACCCATTTAGGCACATGGCCCTAACGCATTTAGTCTGAAGCCTTTGTGTCCCCTTTGGTGAAAGGATTGGAGCTTTGATGTGACTCACCTATTGAAAATCCAAGCTGCTAAAAATGAATGCCCTCTCCATGTATTTGAGGTCCTTAAATTTTACTCTAATAATAGTTGATCCTTGATTATATGATTGAGAGCATAATTCAAGGGGAGGACATTCATTTTTAGGGACTTAGGCTTTCAACAGATCAGCCTCCAACTCGGAGTTCCACACATTTCTTATGCTCCTTTTGAGTAAGACGCTCAAACGATTTTGAATCAAACCCATTATGTATATGGTAGACCAAAATACTAATTTTGGGCCACTTGGTGTTTATTTCAACCTACCGTACATCCACTTAGAGCATGAGGAATAGGCCAATGGGGTCCCAACTCCAATTGAAGTAAAATTCATAGATAACCGAATATATGTTGAGCAACTTAAAATTTCAATAAGTGGACCCGATTGTTAATGGATGTGAATTAGACATCTAATATATATATTGACCTCCTCTTTTAAGTGAGGAGAGTGAAATGCCAAGAAGGCAGCTTATTGAAAATCTGAACTAATAAAAATGAACGCCCTCCTCTTATATGAGATGTCTTCAAATTATTCTCCAATGAGTTTATCCCACCATAAGATTGATCATATAATGAATAATGTGATTGACGCAATATTTTTTTAATAATACATAAAAGTGTGCGAATTATATTACTCATTATATGGTCATTTTTTCATAGGGATTAGCTCTGTTGGAATAAAACTTGAATTGCATCACATACGAGGGTACAAAGTTCATGCGGCAACTTGAATTTTCAATAATTGGGCCATATTGTTGAAGTCCACTCTCCTTTACGTTTGTTTAGAAAGTAGAGAAGAAATGGTGAAATTTTTTTTTTTTTTTAAATCTAGAAGCAAAGATAAAATTAAAGTTTGTTGAAATGTGACTTTCAGTTCCTTACAATGAAGTTATAAAGACATTCAAATTTTAAATTTTAATAGTTGGACTCGACTATGGTGTTTCATAACCCTTTGGGTGAGACATTCATATCGTCCTCTTTTTGTAAGTGAGAGGTGTATAACTTCACTCTAGAACACATTATGAAGAAAATTTGAATCATTAAGTTTTAACTCATTCCCTTTTAGTTTCTTCGGATGTATGTGCTAGATAACTAGAGGGATCCAATGTCCTGGAGATGTTATTCTCAACAAAATGCATGCATGCAATTATACCGCCTACGTCAGAGAAGATTATAAGGAAAAAAATAAAATAGAAAAGAGATAATAATGGCACCTCTTAGACGAGTTTAACTCAAATTTGATGTCGTTATTAATTTCAAATATGCATTTCTTCTCCTTGGTTTTAGTATTCAGATATATATATATATATATATATTTTTTTTTTTTTATGGAAAACAAGAATGAAAAACCAAAAGAAAGAGTTCCCATGGGTGAAATATGTAAATGGGCTTGTCAAGAAAATGAAAAACACTCTATTGTTGTTTTTTTATTTTTTAAGTAACCCGTCTAATTCTGGTCGAAGGGTAGTTTTTTCATAAAAATCCCTAAAAATAATTATATTTTTTAAATGTTGAACTCTCTATGAGAAAAAAAATTTTCATGGATATACAAGCCCGTGATTTAAGTAGGGGTGGTCAAACTAGTTTAACTTAATTAAAACCTAAAACCTAACAACAATTTCCTATGACTAGAAATGTATGAAAAAACTGTTAGATTTTTACTTCAAAATGGCACTTGTGTTCAATAGGTTCAGTGGAATAGTTTGCAATCTCAAATGCAGTTTTAGAGATATTTATGGAATTTCGCCAATATCTTTTTTATAAAAATTATGGAGAAAGGAAGTTATAGAGTCATTTGGGAGAAACTCCTTTATAGGAGAATCCACATAGAGAAAATTCCATGTGCAGTGTGCTTCCGTCATTTGTCATTTTCAGATTTTGGATCTTCCACCATCATATGAAAGCAGGGGATTTTTTCATTTGCAAGAGTACCATATTTGTTTGTTACGGCATTTCTTTCGGCACCATTTAGACAGCAGATCTCATGCGTTAAAGGCAGAGACTGAAAATCCCGCGTGAGATTCATGTAGGAGAAAATCCTCCATAGAATATAAAGATCTTAAGTGACTCAATAAAACTTTTGAGCGTAGTATGTTTCGTTTTTCTTTCCTTTCTTTTTGAATGGTAGTTTTTCTTTTTTTTCTTTTTACCTTATCTACCCCTTTTTGCAATATGACAGACTATATGGGAAACTACATCGAAAAGAGTCATAGTTTTCTTTTTCCTAAAAACGATGGACTTGGCCATGGGAAATTATGTGTAAGCATCGATGTGGTTTTTCAAAAACCACAGCTCGCACCCATGGCAAATGTTACAAAACATGATGGCAATACACCATGGCAACATCCCACTAAAGATGATTTCTGGTCACGTATCCCAGTAAATAGGCTCAAAATGGATAATCACCCTGCAATTTCAATGCGCCCCCAACACACACCCATCAAGAAATACAGTTTTCAATACATTGGCAGCACAAAGAAGGTGATTAATTGATAAATGCATACATGAAAATGCAAGAAGACAGAGAACAAGTACAAGAAATGGGAGATATAAAACTGAATTTAAACAATAAAACAACAATAGCTAAAAAAGAGCAAAAGTGAATGTTGAGTGAACCCTGCTTAAGAGTGTAACCAAAAGCTAAAACAAAAAGTTGGATCACATAATATTTCCGACATAGGACATATAACTACTTAATAGAAAATCGAGTGATCTTGTAACAAGATGGTTCAAGAATGCAGGAAGGTGTCTAAGTGGATTGTGCAATTCCAACTACACTTACAATCAACAAATACAAAAATAATTTAGACACATTTCTAAA
Organism: Camphora micrantha; assembly: GCA_003546025.1. Taxonomy (NCBI): domain Eukaryota; kingdom Viridiplantae; phylum Streptophyta; class Magnoliopsida; order Laurales; family Lauraceae; genus Camphora; species Camphora micrantha. The sequence continues at coordinate 5,725,575 of QPKB01000009.1, read as the reverse complement.
CTCTTGAAACAAAATGCATACAGAATTATGTTTTTTCTTCTTTCCAAACACCACAAAAGATAATCATGGTTTAACAAATAATTCTGAGCTTTAGGCTTGAAGCCGCTATTTTTGTAGGGACATTAACCCAAACATCACCCAAGTGATCTTCACCCACAAATGCCTGAAACGATCAAATTGCATATTTCCCCTCCATTTTCTTGTTCATGACTTTTGAAATCCCAGGAAATAATGTTCATCTTGAATTAAGTATTCATTTATCTATATTCTCTAGCATTTCCATATATACCGAAAAAATTGATGTTCAGTTTTTTCGTTTTTTGTTTTGTCTTTTTTTTTTTTTTTTTTGGGACTTTCACCTAAAGAAAGTAATGCAATGTATCGAGTATCATTATTTTTTAATTAAAAAACTCCTACTTTGAAATAGACCTGGACCAACTCCTACAAACTCTTCTACCCAATAATGGAAATTGGTCTACTGAGATTGATACACCTAAATGTAGGGCTATCAAAATGCCACATAACCCGTTAACACGACATGAACTCACACGATATTAATGAGTTCGGGTGGGGCTCTTAATGGGTTCGGGTCGTTAACGGTTTTAAGGGGTCGTGTGTACAGATTAAACTACTAACCTGTTAACAACCCGCTTAACCCATTAATTTTTTTTTTAGTTCATAAGTGTAGCTAGAATTAATTTATATTTATAAAGAATAAATTAAAATTTCTTGTTTAAAAGTGAGGTTATAGGTGGGATTCACTCGAGATCCTCACTTACGGTTTTGTGTGGCTTATATATTTTTCTCCTTATATATATATTTGTATTAATTTTCTTTCAATTTTGGAAATGACTTAATTACTTAACGGGTTAACGGGTTGGGTCGTATAACCCGTTATATCAACGGATCGTGTTCGGGTTGGATTTCTTGACCCGTTAAGTTAACGGGTTGTGTACGGGTTGAGGTAATTTTCACACGAATTCGTTAATCCGTAATCCGAATTCATTATCATGACACAATTCACAGTCCTATCTTAAAAGTATGATATTTCCCCTGTGCAAAGCAACATCTCTTTGTCTTGTCTCCAAACCCATCGCCCACTTGAACCTACAAGCATGTAAAAGAGGAGATGCAGAGAGAGAAGAGAGGAAGATGCAGAGAAGAGGGGAAAAAAATGCAGAGATGCAAAGAAAGAGAGTACTGAAGCTAGAGAGGGAGCGCAGTGCAAGAGAGAAAAGGGAGTGGTTCGTGCTATAGGAAGAAATAGAGAAATAGGGAATCGCTTTCGAGGGTTTCCTATGGAAGACCGTGAGAGGTTAAAGGGTTTGGAAGAAGAGGAAGAAGAGTGGTAACTGGTAAGTTAAATTTCTTTAAATGGGTTCTATAGTAGTGGTAAAAGGGTTTTTTTGTAGCATGATCTAAGAACGGGGTTTTTTTTTTTTTTTTTTTTTACCAGCAATGGCCAAGTTCAAAGCCATTACATAAGTGGCACATCAACATTCTGAATGATGATATGATTGGTTCACTTTATGCCCACTCAAAGCTCACCACTCACCCTTCCCCAAATTTTTTATTTATATTTTTTTTTATCTCCATGTTGAAAACATCGACATTAGTGGCAGGAACTGTTGAATCTGATTTTTTTATTTTATTTTTTTATCATTCCCCATCCATGGTGATCGTTGGTCTAGGTCAATGTTTTCCTCTTGTATAGAATGACTTTTCAAATACTGTGCAGTCGCTGTGCATCATGGTTCTATATCCAGTAATAAATCCTTTAAAATGGAAATTTTTCTTATGTGCGTGAGCATATATTTCCAGCCCTAATCTCTGTGCTTAAAACAAAGGCAAAAACCTAATCAAGACCAAGAAAAGAGAGGGGATGAGAAGGGAAGGAAGATGAGGAAAGATTTTACCTTTGATTTTGGATCCAAGACAAGAAGAAGGAGATCGATGTTGCTTGTCGCACAGTTCAACTTCGTTTTAGACACAGGAGCAATGAAAGAGATAGAGAGATTAGGGCTGCAATCGTTGATATTGGTGAGGGTTATTTTGGAAATTTTAAAATTATTTTAAAGTCCTGAACTGTCTTATCACTTAAGATGTTGGGGTCTTAATTCCAGGAGCTGGATTTCGAGCTCCTAGATTTAAGATAAATCTCATCTTAAATAACAAGTCGTCTTAGTGCTTAAGACATGTTGTTATTGCGTACCAAACAATCTTGTTTAGTTTTTTTGTCTTAGCGTTTAAGACACAAGACATTAAGACCCAAACTTAAGACGATCCAAACATTACCTTAATGTCCTACGGTTAGTGGAAACGTTTCATTTCTGCAATTGAATCCAATTCGATGATTTGTGCAATTGAAGCCTGTTCGCTTGATATATTATAATTGGCAAAAAATAAATTTTCAAATGTCCTAATTGCAATAATATTCGCAAGGGGTTATATGGGCATACTTTTCATTTCATTAAGATATTTTTCAATTAGACCTTTTCACAAATAGGATATTTGGTATGTTGGTTCAATTAGAAGATAAAAATAAAAATAAAAACAATAAACTAGTCATGTAGAATGAAGATGAGCAAGGTTTCATATGGTAAAGGTAAATACAAGAAAAATTGTCAAATAGTATGACAAACTTCTCATCTAGCAAAAGTTTGGAATAAAATGAAGTCATTGCAGCGAGTGAAAAGTAGAAAGAAGCCTTAAGTGGTTACAATTATATATTGGAAGTGGGATAAAAAAGTGAGTGAGTTATATAGTATGAGTATAACTTCCGGTCAAAATCAGAAGTTATGGTCAGAATTAGCTTCAAAACTCTCCACTTTAATATAGTATAATTTGTGGGCAACATGTCGGAGATATTATAATTAAGTTAACATTCTATAGAGGATGGGAACCGTGTCCAAGATTTCATTTGTTCATCTTCTCTCATTTTCTGCGCTTTTCACAGTGGAATAATGTCTTTATGTCTTTTATGTAAGGCTGCTTAGGATGGCTTCCTCTCTGATAGGTCTGAGTATAATCTCAAAAAAAAAAAAAAGTTTGTATAAAAAGAATCTTATACCTAAAGGTTTTTTTTTTTTTTTTTTATATGAAAAATCAGCCTAACACTAATTGTATTGATTATGAAAATACAAAATTGACAGATTAGTTTGTGATACATTTCTTAATAGAAGTATCCCTGTGGCTATATCGTTACTGGTGTAACGATATCATTATCCACCTTACACTTATTTTGCAAACATCTTGCCAAGTAGTAATGATGTTTTAGTTTCTCCATTTCCTTTTTCAACGAGGCTTGGTTGAATATGGAAAACCAAAGAAGAAATTTATGCTTGAAAAGGATAAATGCATCAAGTTCATTGAGATAATACATGTTTTAAGGGGGTGTTTGGATAAATGCATAATATAATATTAACAAGTTTAAATATTATAAGATATTCATTATCATAGAACAAAATAGTATTATATTATTATCTTGTGTCACTTATGGTGTTTGGCAATTCTCACAAAATTTAATGTACTTTGAAGTGTTTGGCAATTTATAAAAAACTCATATGATGATATACCGAATAAGAGATGAAATGAAAGTCATCAATTGAAGCAATGCAAGACCCAAAAATTAGTAATCACATTTGTTAATAATCATGGTAGGACCCATCTATTGTTAAAAAATCACAGGATTAAATGTTAAAGCCTTGAGATCGAAGCAATGTTGTTTAATTAAGGTAGGTCCACCAAATGTTGATAGTCATAGTGTAATGCATCTAATGGTGATTATCGCAAATGGGCCTATTAAAGGTTTTTTTTTTTTTTTTTTATAAAACCTTATTTAATGTCAGACATCATTGATGAATCCATCTATGAGAAATTAATGTGGGGCCCATTTGATGTTGGTAGTTATATTAACACAAGGGGAGCTATCAAATAGTGGGACCCATTTAATAATGATAAACTAATAATTTCAATCACACAATTCAATCTGGGTGATTAATAACGAATCTATAACTAATTTTGGTGGTATGGGACCCACCTAATGTTGATAATCAAGATGAAGGCTCCCTAGTGTAACATTACTAAGACTCACCTAATATTGATACTTAAAAAGGGCTATGTTATTGTGATATGGTTATAGGGCCCCTCAGTAAATTTGTAAGCATTGTGGGGCCAATCTAATATTGGTAGTCATAGTTGCACTCTTATAAGGATAATTGATGTTAGAACTTATAGTGGGCCACTACAATTAATGGTTGCCCATGAACTCTTTGATATTTAGAAAAAACCTTGTAACAAAAGATTATTTTATATTGCAAATCTTTGAAGAATGTAGTATCAAGGTTTTTGGAAGAAAAAGAGATATTGTAAGATACTTTCTAAGTTATCCAAATACCTCCTTTTTTTTGGTGAGTAGCTTAGATTTTAAACTAGATGATAATATAACAAAATATCTTGTTAACAAACACCCCCTAAAGGTTTCTTCTCTTCTTCTCAATATATTTCAGTGTTGAGATTTTACTATCTACCAGATTTGGCCCATTGTACTATTGAAGTTAATGGTCTCTTTGCCTTTTTCCTGTTCATGTTGATTTTGTGCTTTCTCTTCCTTTGTCTTACTATTATGCTTTCTTTGTTTTTTTTTAATTATCTTAGTTCTCCGTTTTAGTTTGGTAACATCCTTCTCTTTTAATTAATGGGTCTCATTCCAAGATGGGTGCCTGAATGACCGACTAATCAATGGTTCTAATAAAAAAGAAAAAAAAAAGATATGGAGCCAATTTTTGGATTCTAAAAAAGTTTCGAGGATATTCATAACCAATTTCTTAAGACATCTGGTAGACAGTGGCATCTCAACGTTGGAGTTTTTAAAAAAAAAGAGATTGAACCTTTTAAACTCGTACTATCTAAACTAATTTGGAAGGAACCTTTTAAACTTGTATTATCCCCACAGATTTAATGTGTTTATCCCTTCCATGCATGTATTTCTTCACTTAGTCTTCAATATTTAGAGAACTTATTGAAAACAGAGATTGAGAAACTAAAACATCAGTTCTTTTGGGATGGATATATGCAAAATGGGTGTCAAGTAGATAACGATATAGATATCTAAGTAACGATATGTCACAAGGGTGATTTTGTCAAAAGAAAAGAAGTACACCCTAATCCGTCAATTCTGCATTTTTCATTATCTATTCTTGTAATCATTTTTTAAGGCTAACATTTTCGTAAAAATCCGTGTACTTAAAAAAAAATTACTCTAAGACACAACTATTCACCATCCAGTCAGGATAATATATAGATTCAAACAAAATTTGTTTAGCTAGAGAAACAAAAAATAGTTTGCTAACTTGCACCATAGAGATGTTCAAAAATGAAGAAGCGACACAAAAGTTAGAGGTGGAGAAAACTCTCTATAGGTCAACTTAATTTTCTCTATTTCTCTATAAAGGCCCTTTATAATGCTCAATCTTGTTACGAGATCTTTTGTGGGAGTAAAATCTAGGGTTGAAGAATTTCCTCCTCCAAGCAATGGCATGCAGAGCTCTCATCCTGAGCAAATGATCCATTATGATAAGACCAAAATTGTAATTGTGAGCCATTGGATTTGGATGGTCCTCTCTTTGGCATCCGTGCATCTGCTTAGGCTGTGGGCAATGGCTGGCATCTACTACCTAATGATGAATGATACTCTATTTCTTGTTTTGGTAAGAATAATGCTTTTGTTACCATTAAAAAAACGAATGGTGCTCTTGTTTGTGTAACACCCCACGCGACTATGACCCCCTCGAAAGGGCGATTAGAAGGGTCTGCCATATAGGTTGGGTTTGCAATGTGAGGAATGCATGAATTCCATATTGAAAATAAGCTGTCTTGATATTAGACTTATAAGTCAAACTACGTTTTAATTCAAGAGAATGCGTTTTAAAACCGTGCGGTCCCGAAAACCCTAAGAACTATTGAGTTAAGCTCTTAGTTTATATGTCAAATTCCGTCTTAACTTAAAATGACGCATTTTAATCCCGGACGGAAACCATAAGAACTATGGAATTAACCATGTTCGGGCGGAAATAACATCAGGATGGATATGGGTTGGTTCAAGTTTCATAATGGCGATAATTTTTTATTTAAGAAAAAAGAAAAAGAATACAAGCCCTAGGATTTGAACGCACACAACCAGGTGCGGCTACAATTTACTACCATAATGCTAATGTAAATTTTTTTTTTCATATTATACTGAGTTATATCTATTTATATATATATATATATATATATTAAAAAAAAGAAAAATGTAGTGGAGAATCATAAGGCTTTCACAGTGGACGGTATGCCCACTCCCATAGCTCCACCAAAAGATCGATTCCTGGTTGTCTTGGTTACTTTCTCATCTCGTGGCCATGACAGACTTGAGGGGACTCACAAAACAAGAAATAAAAAAGGCAGATGGGTTAGTTGCAACCAAAACTTAATGCAGTCTCAAAACCAACTTGAGTTCGAATTTTGAGACCCATACCTGTCCAAACCTGACCAGCACTCCCACTCTCTATCCCCAGCCTAATGGGACGGGGTTGGTGCAGTTCCCATTTAAATCGAGCCCGTTGCCATCCCAACTCCTATAATGTCATCGCTCCAACAGTTGCCTTGTGATTAACACGATCTCGATATGGTCCATCCTCCACATGCCAACGCATAGTCAAATAAAGTTTAAGGTTAGATAGGCATTCAAAAAGTTGCCTTGGACTTTCAATAGGTGGGCCTTAGGACATATTTCTGCATCCAACTCTAAAAAATGAGGGGTTGTTCAGTTAGCTAGTAACCCCATATTTTACGTAGGGATCAATCCCTACGTATGTCACTCTTTCCATGTATACGGTCTTTCCTTTTCATTTGTGCGAGCTCTACTTTCCACTTGTTTGGGCTTCCTCTTCCCATGTCTGTTGGCTCTCTTGGGTCCCAACCAACTAGGTTGGGGTTAAAAAAAAAAAAAAAAAAGGATCTAGTATTCTTCACAAGGTTTTAGACTCAAATATGGTTCAAACTTATGGTAATGGTCAAGCCAAAAAACCGATATGGTATCGGTATCGATCCCGGTTATTGGTCCGTCGAGGTGTGAACTTTTTTTTAGTTAAAAAGAAAATATGCAAAAATATTCAAAAAATCCAGAATATTGAAAAATGCTGAAAAACAATGTTTATTTTCATTAGTACGCATTATAACTCAAAATATCAGCCCCCCCTAAGTCTATAAGTTTTTGTATCACTATTTAATCTTTAATTGTTAAATATATTAAGCCATACAATTTAATTTGGGTCATCATTGTAATTCATAAATTCACCAATGCAACTTCTTATCTAAAATTCAAATCACTCAAAATAATTATTAACTTTTTATTAATTTTGTGAAATTTTACACCAATCAAAGTTGGCCCCTATTAGAGGGGCACAAGTAAAAATAAACGTCCAGATACTCCAAGTACGTAGTCTTACCATCTCATTGACATCTATTAAATACTTGATTTTTTTAAAATCAAGAAGGAAGTTGAAATAGTTAATACCAATAAGAAAGATCCCTACTATTCTTTATCAGACTCCAACTATCCACACTTGCAAAGAGAAAATCCATTAGTGCTCCTAAATTTGGGAAAGAACTCAAACCTGTAGCTTGCCAACTATAGACCAAACCAAGGAATGGAAAGTCGGGTAATTTTTTTAATTTAAACTGTTAGTACATGTATATAGAGAAAGTGGGATTCTTGGGACTCTATCCGCCGAGTATTTGACATTATAGGGCAGTGCTAAGGATAAAGTTTTAAAACATTGGTAGAAACAATCTGAATCTGCCAATAAATATCAAAATCTTGACTCACTACATCATGGAATTGGCATGTACTGCTATAAGATCACAATCATACCCTTTTGGAAAGACATATAGGACAATTTATTTTTTCTTTTGATAGGCAGCAAAGACATCTAGGACAATCTTTATTGATTTGTTGAATTTACTTTTTATTAAATTTAGATTTATCCAATTTGGATCATGAATGATCTTTGATTATTTGTTGTAATTGGTGTATAAATACACGGGTTTCAATAGTGTCCCTCTCATTAAGGGCTTGTTTGTTTGCATGTAATACATGAATACACGAATTCATGCCATAAGTGTCTAAAAATGAAGATCGAAGGTGAATATACAAAAATGACCATCAAAGAACCTCTCCTTTAATCGCGAATCAACTGATGATTGGAAATCAATACACAACCATCATTCAAGTCATAGGAAAGGCAATGTCACATCTATATTGCTACCTTATATCCTTCGCCCCTCATCTCATATCATTCACATTTCGCTTCTTTAATAATCCTTTGGCGGAAATCGTTTGACCATGAATATTCAATTTTTGTGTATTCTAATGCAAACAAATAGGCCCTAAGAGGGAAAAAAAATGAGACATTTACAAAGAAATCTTTGATGCTTTTCTCAGAAAAGAAGCACTGAATCTAAACACTGAATCTACAAACCAATGCACTTGCTCTGAAGTAAAAACAAATTTAGTTGCTTGTTCTTGAAAAAAAATAAAAACTCACTCTAACCTATTGACAATTGCACAAAATATTTTCTTTGGCTGAAAACAACATCTTATTGTCTGATACCACACAAAAGGAGGTAGTTTTATTTTTTATGACGTGAGAATCCTTGACATCTTTGACCCAAAAGGACAAATCTGGAGCGAATTTCATAAAATGAAGCAGATGATAATTAATAAATTGAAACATCTAGGATTCTTCACTTTTTGTAATTTTTAAACATTTCTTTGAATTTTTAAATCTTTATAGAATCACAGTGATAGGAGACATATACAGATATATATTGCCAATGCGGTTGTACGTGTCAATTTTTTCACCAGTTTGACATAAGTCTGATACCAATACTAGAGCCCATGTCAATGACAAAGGCTTGTGCCCTATCATCTTGATAGGTGAAGTCAAACTTGGCCAAGATTCATCAAGTTGAAATAACATGATCACATAAAGCAAACGCTCAGTCGATACTCCGGCTTCAAAAGTATACACTACAAAGACCTAAACAGAGGAAATAATAAATAAATATTGTTCATGGATGAAGCACAAATACCTGTAATTCTTTATTAAACTTCAAATGCATGGCCCACAATTCACCTACAAGAAAAAAGATGGTAAGCAAAATGAATGGTAAAACAGATTCGATTAGAGAGAGTGGGATAATCATCCATTTCATTACAATTAGTGGCCACCTGATCAAAACCAATTGTTCAAAGACACAAGCGAAAAAAAGTTACAAACGACCATTAGCTATAGCAGCAACCCCAGGACTAGGAAAATTACCCACTTACTTTTGGCAATCTTTCCACGCTTTGAACATTCAGTCTTTTTTTAGGCAAGAGGATGACTGACCATTTTCAAAGTTTTCCTCTAGTATCCATACCCTCATCTCCTCCTCGTTGCTCTAAGATACTACATAATATGCTACCTTAGAATGACTCCTCAAATCTTCTCTTCAACATGGCACATTCTTTTTCTGGTACCATAAACCTGCATGTTGGGTCCGTTCTACTTCCATTCCAACATTTCTATAAGTACTGCCTCCCCTCTCCTCTTCTTCTGGTTTCCTAGAAACTACGACTGGCTGAAGGAGAAATGATGAAAAGAAGACCTCTAGGAAGAGACACCAGGAAAGAACCACAGAAAACTGCCCTCAGCTCACCAATGAGAGCTAACTGAAGCAGTGAGCCGAAAAGGAGAGCAATGGATCAGAAGCTATTAAGCAACAGAGGCAAATGCAGAAGCAGTAAAGCCATTGAACAGTTACGCAAATATCAGATGAACAAAAATACAACATTTTCCCTAGTGAAGTTAGTGAGGTTGGGTCAAGAGGATTTGGCGCTTGGCTGAATTTTCTTTCCGTGCTGAGAAAGGAATCATGCATTCCTACCCTTCGCTCAAGAAATCAAAATCCACTCTATCGAAAAAAAATCAATTAGTTTTTTCTCTTTTCCATGAAAAAAAATATGTGGCACCAACAATGGAACAGTGGTGCTACACACAAAATTAGATTGATTTTCCTATTTGTGGAAGAATCCTCTCTCAGCACAAAACACATTCTAGAACTTTGTTAAGAGGCCAAAATCCTGTTTTCACTTGAATACATTCTCAAATTGACATGTGTCAGCTTTGTAAATTCAAAGCCAACAACTCAATGTATGTCACCACAGGAACATATTTTATTACTTTTCATCGTCATCAAAGCCACCACAATAAAGTTAGAGTTATCTAATTCATAACAATTGAAGCAGTTATCTCCTCCTCCTCATCATCATCGCAAGTTATTACACAACAATTTAAAAGAGTTATCTTATCATCATTACAAGTAATTATCATAAGGCGTATATGAAAAATAACAAAGACTGAAAAAGTAAAGCCATTGGGTTACTGTTTTATCATTTTTGCATTGAGTACAACTCTCACATTTTAAGGGTCTAGAATATGTGATCCATATGAGAACCTACAAAATGTATATACAGAGTCCCAAACATAGAACTGTTAAGGGAACGCTATTTGTCAGTTTGGGAAAGCTAACTTAAAGACCAATGCCTATGATCTGATCATCAAAAACACCAAGACACACACTTACGGTTGCCCATGGAGGATTGCTAAGGATATGATTTTCTCACATTTATGACACTCAGTGCATCGCCACTCTGCATGACTAAATCAGGGCCCCATATTGAGCATATTCAAGTCATGGGAATGAATCGAATCCCTGTTTCGCCAATCGACATGTGCACATGGATAGAGAATGAGGCACACTCATTCTCTGTGTTGTACACTCATCCTCTGTCCATTAAGGCATATGGGGATTGGCCCAAAACAGGGGATGGGGATAGCTTCCAAAATACAAAGAAAGTGGTTCAAACAAGGAATAAAAAAAAAAGAAAAAGGACACAACCACGATCCACGTACAACAAATCAAAAGAAAACCACTCAGAAGGCACAACCATAAATAAAAAAAAAAGAAAAAAAAACCATGAAGGGAAGTTGAAATGACCCAACACCATGATGAGTTGCTACTATCCCTATAATTATTTATCAGACTCCACAAATTCACACCTGCAAAGAGAAGAAACATAATGCTCCTACATTTCATAAAAAAACTCAACTTATAGCTTGCCAGCTAGAGGCCAATCAAGGGATGGAGAGTCCAGCATCTTTTACATAAACTATAAACGTATATAAAGGGGGATGCCTTTGGATCTGTGTCAAGCCACCGAAGTTACTCTGCTCAAATTACCTTCAATTCTTTTATGAAATCTTAAATGCCAAAGCTCACCTATTAAGGAAAAGAATGGTAGGAAAAATGAAAATGTTAAAAGACTCAATTTAATGGAGAGTGGGGGTGATCGTCCATTGCATTGCAAATAAATGGCCAAATGATCAAAGATCAATTGATGCAAAAACACACTTGAAAAGCCAAAAGAACAAAGGGAGGCCCATTGGATAATTGCTCATGCCAATGTTGTTTATTTTAATTATATTTGATTCTATTCCAATCGTCAAAAAATCTAATAGATTTGCATTAAAACTGCTTGTCCTTTGCACCACATGGATTTTCTTTCCTCTCATGGAATACAAAATACATTCTATCTGCTAGATGCATCAGTATAAAAAAAAAGGTTTTTGAAACTATAATTTGTATTATTATTATTGTTTTTTTGTGGATGATTTTTTATATAACAATTAGTCTCAGTTCATTTTCCAAAGGAATGATCTGGTTGAGACACGCTTAGGCGAGGAGCCAATTCAACATATGTAATGCATAATTGTATATAAAGAGTGACAAACTCAACAGCTAAACAAAATTCTAATCAATAATCCCAAAAGACACTTAATTAAATTTAAAAAATAATCTCAACTAATCTAAAGGAATACAAAAATAATTGGGTAACTGGACCACAGTTGTAATTTGTAAGGCTCTGTCTGACCTTGGCTAAAGTGGTCCTGGAGTCCCTCGAGTCAGGCAAGTTATATGAGCCTGGCTCAATCAGCTTGGCAGCTAGATGAGTGACCTTTTCCTAACTTCTGCCAAGAACAAAAAATTTAGAAATCAGTACTATAAATGAATGGGAGCTAGATGTTTGTGTACACATTGAAAGCAGTTTACATTCAGGAGAGAAATAGCACGTGCTATCCAAGAAAACACAACACCATACACATAAATTTGCCCTTCAAGTTATGCAAGCAACATGAACCAGTATAAAGTATCCTCCTAGTCATCCTTTTCAGCATTTACCTGTGAAATGGAATGTGAGAAAGTGTTAAGAGCGTAGAGCCATAGACCAAAACAAAATCACAACTGAACGAAATCCAGACTCTATCCAAGTAATGTAAAATCCTTAATTGAGATTGACAAACAATAACCACATGTACATTAAAGAATCAAGATATTTGAAAAACCCATAATCTACTTACTCCAGTCTTTTAAACATATGAGCCAGTAGACCAT